>JALMQS010000873.1:110302-291652 GCA_024734495.1 Forficula auricularia | reverse complement strand
TTAGAATGAAAAATTCCGAATGCACAATGCTGGCTAACCATTCTACTAAACTTAAACACAATTTTGACTTTTCTAATCCCAAAATTTTAAATAAAGAATATAACTTCGAAAAAAGATTAATTTTGGAAATGATCGAAATTTTAAATAACAAAAATTCGGTTAATAAAAGGTCAGATATGGATTGTTTTTCGAATGTTTATAAAAAATTTTTAGAAAAAAGTAAAATTTTTCATAAATTTTTAATTAGAAGGAAATCTGGTCACCAAGACAATCTGTACAATTGTCTATTTATAAAAATATTTAATATCTTAATGTTGCTTTCTAAATTTTTTCTTTTTTGAACAAATTTACGATTGAAAAAAGGGAGAAATTCTCCCGAAACGTTTGGCTTTTGAATAAACGAGATTTGGATTGTTTTTTTTTTTATAAAAGATTTGTATTTTTTCTAATATATAAACAATCAATAAATTTTTTTTCTTTTCTATAAAAGTGTTTATTTTTTTATATGGAATATTAAATACATTTTGAAAAGTATTTCGTATTTTGTATTTTCGAAGAGCTCTGGATGAAACTAACAACTAAAAAATTTCACTAAATAAAAAAAAAGTTCAAATGGTATCTAAGCAATAAACGACTTATTATATACGATACCCAAACACAATTCATTCGACAATCAATAAGAACATAGGGGTTCCCCTTTCATACTTGTTCGCTCCCTTTGCTAGACCTTAGATTATGAAATTATATACCTACCTACCTAAAAATAAAATGATTTATTCATGATCGTTGGAGTTTCGCAATAAAGCGGCATAGTTTCCTTATGAAATTGTTATTATGACGTAAATTGTATGGTACTATATGTGAACCATAGATATATATAGAACTTGCAAAAAATGTATTAAGTTAAGAAAATATAGATATAAATATAAAAATTTTTTTATTGAAAGTAATGGAAGGCAGCCCAGGGGTAGTGAGGAAAAAAAATTGACACATCCAAATAAGGTGTAATTTATTGGATTCTTTCCTCCTTTCCTTTCAAACCGACGTTTCGGAAGATTCTTCCCTCCTTCTTCAGGGTTTCAAGGGGTCAATGAAGGAAAGATAAGAGTAAATAAATATTATATTTAATATTGATTTACTATGAGTTAAGGATTCTTGGTCACTTGTTTCACATTAAAATTAAAAATTAAAAGATGTAAAAAAATTTTCTTTTTCAATATATATATTTCAGGCTATCAACCATCTTCAGGAAGTACAGAAAATAACTAATTATTTTAGTTATTATAGTTATTTTCTGTACTTCCTGAAGATGGGTTAATAGCCCGAAATATATATTATTGAAAAATAAAAATTTTTTACATCTTTTAATTTTTTAATTTTAATGTGAAACAAGTGACCAAGAATCCTTAACTCATAGTAAATCATTATTAAATATAATATTTATTTACTCTTATCTTTATTAAAGATGTTTCACCTTGCACCAACACCACAATCTCTACTAATTGTCAATGAAGGAAACAAATAAAATGCTTCTGTCTCTCTCAACAGCAGTGTTTAAACATTTTCTATGCTTCTGCTAAGGAAGAAAAAAGTTTTAAACACTACCGTGGAGAAAGAAGGAAGCATTTTATTTGTTTCCTTCATTGACCCCTTGAAATCCTGAAGAAGGAGGGAAGAATCCTCCGAAACGTCGGTTTGAAAGGAAAGGAGGAAGGATTCCAATAAATTACAACTTGTTTGATATATGTTAATTTTATCATTCCTCACTACCCCTGGGCTGCCTTCCATTACTTTCAATTAAAAGTTCTACCAGTCCGTCTCTCTGCAGAGAAAATTTCGTGCAAATAAAAATAAAAAAACTTATATTATAAACAAATTTATAACAATATATATATATCAGTGGCGGTTGGTAACTTTTCAACCAGGGGATGCTGTCCAAAAAAGTACCCTTAATTTTTTGAAATTTTATTTTAATCTTCGCTTTTTTGGCAAATTTCATCGAATACGGCATCACTTTCGTTATTTTTCAAACTTAAAATTAGATTTTTAAAAAATATATTTTGGGACCTTCGCCCCACGCAAACGGATACTGCTTCATGTGAGTGATGGTAGGAGTCAGGAATTAAATCTTGTGACTCTACAGTCCCCGAGAAGGAAATTGACCATCTTCCACAATGAATCAGCCTGTCCTATAAGAAAATATTAAATTTCTCCTAATTCTATTACTATAAGCAAGCTATGACTTGTCTATAATACTCTTAATTATTTCCGGTCTTATCTATTGAGAATTCTTAGAAATGGATTAGTCCAAAGATTATCGAATCATCTTTTTTTGTATTATTACTATTTTAATAGTTCCTAAGCGAGAACAATTTATTTTCGACTAAAACTCGTCCGAACTTGTCTTTGACATCCTTGAACTGGAAAATATACCAGGCAGGGACTTCAAACCTATCCGCATTCTTTTCGGAAAAATAATTCATTTTAATTGCCCCTTGAAACTATGCAACAATTTTATTTCATATCGTGAACCAATATAATTTTCAAAACAAAAAAATGTTTTTTATAGGAATATTTAAAATTACGGGTAATAATTGGAAAATTTAAAGATCCTCCTGAATGTATGAAAATACTCTAAATATTTGGAATTTTTAGGGATGTGCCGCATCCACGGGCAGCACCCCACTCATACATCTATTAATTTTTTTTTCTCGAAATGTAAAATAAATTTATCTTTTCAAAATGATTATTTCTATCGAACAGCAATTATTCATTTTTCAATGGATTTATCTTTTCTTCCAAAACATGATTCACTGAATTTGATATCAAAACTGTTCCTTTCTCTTATTTTCTTATCGAATTCTTTGAATTCGATAAGAAAAATATTTTCTTTTGCATTCCTCTATTCTCTTTACTAGATTGAAAATATTTAACATATTAGTCATAATAATTAATAATTTAATAATTTTGCGTCACTGTTCTGAGACATTCCAGGAGTGTATGAGTGTATCGCAAGTCTTCTGGATGAATTCCAGTTCCAATTTCGTTATTTTGGCCTGTTTCAGTTTTTTCGTAGCCTTTAAATTTCCTTTTTTTTTTTAATAGATTTACAACACGATAAAATGAAGCTCCTGAAGCCAAAATTATTAAATTATTAATAAATTATTTATTTAATAATTCAATATTTGATCATTATTATTTGATAACTAAGTTGAATGATTGTTAAAAATTTTGCGATCTAATTGATTTAATATTTTTTTTTATTTCATGTCGTATAAAAAAATAGTTCTATTAAAAGTTGTTCAGTTTTTTTTTTCTAGATTAAGAATATGTAAAAAAACATATAGGTTTCCATTTAAAAAACAGAACTTGATCTCGAAATACCGTTGAAAGCTTGTTCTAGGTCGACAAACAATAGCGTAGTTTAGTTTCCCCCTGATATAAATAAACTTTTATTTGAAACTTTTTTTCATATAATTTATATATATTTGATTGGAATTTATATACATATTTGACTTCTATCTATAATATATAATGGACTAACTGAAAATATCAATTAGTTTTATATCAATTTTTACTTTTTTTTATTTTTGAAAACTTTATATCTCCATTCTGGATATGTGTTGGTTCCATTATTGTTTTGTAAATAAATATAGTATCAGTATAAAATCCTATCTGGTATGGTCGACGAGCTCAGCTCGTTGGACTCTTGAAGTTTGGCTAAATTTAACCGAAAATTTTCAGTTACACGATGTTTTTTTTTTTTTTTTTTTGAGAAAGGAAGCTTTTAGAGAGTTTGTTTTGGAGAAAAGTCGTTTCCAAGCATGATTTTTATTCTGCCTCTGTGTCTAGATTCAGATAGCCAAGATAACTAAAGAAGAGAATGTTATAGAATTCTGATGCCATAAAATGTTTGTATTTCCAAAAAGAACTGATGTGGTTTTATTCTTTCTAGCGTCAGAATTTCCGTTTCAATAATAATTAAGCTATCGAATTGTTGTATCTAGTAATCTTCTGAAATTTGGCACACATGTTAGTTAGTTTCAATTTCTTAGCGCACACGATTCCCTGGCCCAAAGTCAATACCCCCCTCCCTCAAAAAATCCTCCTTTTCAGGAAACTCTCAACATCCATTTACTGTCGAATTAGATAGAAATAAAACAAACACATTCGCTAATTCCTTTATCCCTATGACTTGTATGGACTGGAACTTCCCCACTACCGTCTTTACCGAGACCTATATAACCTTAGGGCCGGTTGTATGTCGCAAAGTAAATGCTTTTTAGAAGTGACAAAGAGTAGATGGTAAATGGAGGGACTGAGATGGCCAATCAGATGACAGGCACAATAAAATAATATGTGGTCTCGAATACTAGGTATTTGGTATTTCACCAATCCATCTAAAGAGCGTCATCTAATTGGCCATCCCAGTCCCTCCATTCACCATCTACCCCTTGTCACTTGTAAAAAGCATTTACTTTGCGACATACAACTGGCCCTTAGTCGTTCAGGACCCGCATCTACAGCTACTTCAAACCAACCCTTGAAATTGCTTTTTCGTCCCTTCTTCATTTCGCAATGCAGGAGTAAATCCTGGATAAATTGCTTATCCAATATGATATCCAACTAGTCATCATTATTGAATACTAAACTCATTAATTCCCAAGAGTGATTATTAAAGTAAAAAAGAATTAGAGTTCCTTAAGGTATTTTAAGAGAAATTGAAAAGAATTTTATTGAAATCGTGTGGTGAATAATATTTTATAATTTTATATTATTCATCAATCTAGTCATCAAATTTTCTCCTCATTGATAATGTTTTATTATCTTCGATTATTATGACGAATAAATAGGAAATATTAATTGTGTAATTCAAATTAAAATAAATGTGAAAGTAATAAATATAAAAACATAAAAAAATTCCATCATAAAATTTCTAATGAGAAAATTTAATAGTTGAATGTGATTTTTAATAGAGAGATATTTTATTTTTAATAAATGGATAATTTTTTTAACCTATATAAGCTTTAGTCGTTCAGGACCCACTACAACCCAACCCCTGAAATTACTTTTTCTTCTCTTCTTCATTTCAGGATGCAGGAGTAAAACCTGGCCTTTAGGGATTGCACTTTCTAAGCATAACTTCTTCTCGCATCAATATTTTGAAAAAAAGTTTGATTCCGCATTAAATTACTCACTTTTGAAAATATTAATGTGGATAAAAGTAAATAACCATTTTATGAAATATTCATTTACTATGAGTTAGGTTTTCTAGGTCACTTGTTTCACGTTAAAAATAAAAAAATAAGAGGTAAATTTTTTCAATATATATATATCGGGCTTTCAACCCATCTTCAGGAAATACAGAAAGTAACTAATTCAACTATTTGAATGCTAGGGTATATATATGTTTAGTGAACACAGGAAAAAGTTGTTTTCATTATTTAGATTATTTTAGGGATAATCTCTCTTAGAGAAAAATAGAAGAAGATGGGCTGAAAGCCCGAAATATTTATATTGAAAAAATTTACCTCTTTTATTTTTTTAAGTTTTAACGTGAAACAAGTGACCTAGAAAACCTAACTCATAGTAAATGAATATTTCATAAAATAGTTATTTACTTTTATCTTTATTAAAGATGTTTCACCTTCCACCAACACCACAATCTCTATTAATGAATATTAAGGCGATTAAAATTTTTATGATTTCGGTTAAAATAAATACATATAACATGTAAATTTCAAGTTTTTATTTTAATATTTAGTCCACGATCTACAATACTCTGATAAACGAAAAGACGACTAATAAACATTGTATCGACACTAATAGTGTCCCGATTTACCTTTGTTCGAAAAACTGAAATAGAGGTTTTATTGAGACTCGAAACTGGGCTTTTCTATCAACCGCATTGACCACTAAGCTTCCTGATTTTTTTTTTTTTATTATTCTTTATCGCCTATAAAAACTTAACAAAGAATTATTGATCGATCTGTTTACGAATAGGTAGATGAATTTCTGAGGCTAATATCACTTTTTACTTATTCACCCAAGGAAATTAAATAAATAATATTGTGAATTTGAATCTTCGGTGCACTATGTGGGCAAAACACATGGGCGGCTAAGTCAAAAGGCCGCAAAACAGCTAGACTGACACTTGACTAACCGTCTCTCTAGAGCAGTGTTTCTCAACCTTTTTTGGTTGACCGCACACATGAAAAATATCTGGAATTATTTGCGGCACAAAAACTAAATTTAAAAATATTGTTTCGTGAATCGTATCCATAATTTAATTAATTTATAAGATCTTAAGAATAACTTTTAGAGAAATTGGTGTTGGTTTATAGTGAAACATATTAAACACAGGAATTATTTGTCGGATCATAGTGGGGTTTCACAAAGTGGAAATAAAGTTTTAAAAATTAAACAATTTTTTTAAATTATATTTTAGAGATTTTTTATTTATCAAAATAATTAAAATAATAATAAAAATAAATAAAAAATCTCCAAAATATCATTAAATTTTTTTTTAATTTTATTTTCTCTTTGTGAAACACCACTATAATCCGTCAAACAATTCCCCGATCTTATGAAATTGGATAAATAAATTGAATTCAGAGTTTTATATTGAATAAGATATTTTTCCGCGCCCCCCTTTCTGAAAATCCTGTAATTTAGGGCATGGGGAAGGGTGGGTTACCGGGACACCCCCTCCATCCCCTATCCGCAAGAAAACATGCCCCAAATCTCAGATGCGCAATTTTATTTATTATATATACCTACCCATGTATTAATTTTTAGCTAGAGGGGTAAGGGATGATAATTTTTTGAACTGTTAAATTTTAGTTACAACTTTAGAAGGGGAGGGGCAAATTTATAATTTGCACACGAATGGTTTGGCGCGGCCCTGCTTCGGTGGTTGATTTGGTAAAATTAATAAAATATCTAGTAAATTTCAAGTTTTTATTTTGATATTTAGTTCTCGAACTATGATGCTCTAAGAGACAGAAAGACATTGTAGGACACTAATAATATCCCATGTTTGTACAGTGCCCTAAAAAGGGGTTTAAACAAGAAGAAAAAGATTTAAAAATAATAATTTGAAGAGAAATAAAAAAATTAATTAAATCTATTTCTATTTTTTTGGTTGTTTTGTTGAGGTTTTTGATTCAAATCCGGATCATCCAATTACAAGTCATTTCAGACACTCACTGGACATTATTAGTATTTACTGATACATTTAACGGGTTTATATTTTTTGAGGGGTTTGTGGTTGGCTGATTAAATATTTTTTTGAGTTGATATTGATATAAAATTTTCATTAAATAAAAAATATTTATTTTTAAGAGGTTCATTTATTGAGTCTCTATCAAATAAAAATAATATACATATACTGATATATAACCTCATTGATTTTTTCTTAAAAAAAAAAAAAAAAAAAAACAGATATGTAATTATATTCGTTGAGAAAATATTGGAGTTTTTACTATGGTTTATACAAAATTCCTCAAAAAAGGTTTTAAGACTATTATGATTATGATAAAAAAATTTATAGTAAGTATTGAAAAATAATATTTTAGGGGATATTAATTATTTTTAAAAAATTTCCAGAGTGAAATTCAAACAAAATGTAATCACCTCTTAATCTCAAGTCCCTGGAGCACTGAGCGATGCTCGTTAACTTTTTGCTTCAGTTAAAAGTATATATTAATAAAAAGTTCGATTTTTATTTGGATTCAGAATTATATAAAAAAAAATGTGTTCGTGGAATCTATCCCTGACAAAAGTGAAACTTTTTTCTTTTGATATATGTAATTTCTAACGGGTGCATTTCTACAAAGTATATCAAATTTCCTAGGTCTTAGATTTATGGTTGGGAAACTCAGGGGGTAGGTATACATTCTTACGTACGTAAACATTAACTTCCAGTTCTTCTATTTTAGCCAAAATCTTGTGGTACTTCTTGTAGCCTCTAGATAGCTTAAGTTTCAAATTTCAATACTCTACGACTTATCGAAGACGAGATATGAACATTTAAAATATTTATTTTGCGACATGACTAATTTATACACCCTTCCTTTATTTCAATCGGATTAAAATTTATACACGACTAATAACTCATGAGACTTGATAAGTACAGCAATTTTTAGCCAAATCGTTGGAGCCGTTTCTGTGTATATATATATGTACAAGAATTGCTCATTTAATAATATAAGATATAAGATATAAAACAAGTATTTATGGAATTTCATTTTTCTCTAACTAACAAACTTATGAACATATGACAAAAGAATTAATATCTCATAAAACATATTTTTTTCTACGTTCATTATGTAAGTAATATTTTTTATAGGCATTTATGTCGTGAGATCACTTAATTCTTTATTATTTTACGATAGGCAGTATGGTGAAATATTGCAATCGTGCATGAAAAAAGTATTTTTTCTTCGTTTTTGGAAATATCTCAAAAACCATTAAAACATATATAAAAAATAAATAAATAAACTAAATCACAGCATTTTGGACTACAAGATTAAGAAAAAAATAAAACCGACTTCAAAAATTAAATGCAACAAATAAAATACACTAAAAGGTATAAAACAATTATTATCCCATTTAGTTACAACTAAACGACGAAACACCAACATGAAACTACTTTTTGAAGTCGGTGCCAAACATATACCTTTTATGAATCGCACTCGACGGATCTTACTTAGTACGTTTGGCGGGTACGCTCGCTTATAGGTATAGTTTGTTTGGTACCGACTTCAAAAGTAATTTCATGTTAATATTTCGTCGTTTAATTGTAACTAAATAAGATAATAATTATTTTATACATTTTAGTGTTTTATTTGTTGCATTTAATTTTTTGAAGTCGATTTTATTTTTTTCTTAAAAATTATTTTTATTTTCCTCTTTTTAGTCATGTTATTAATAGTGATTATATCATCAGAACTTGACCAAATTAATATGGCACCATCCCTAAGATACCCCTTTCCACTAAAAAAAGAATCATCGAAATCGGTTCATAAACAAAGAAGCTAGGACTGAACAAACCTAACAAAAAAGGTCTAATACCAATAAAAAAAAAAAAAATGGGACCAATCGAAAGCTAGACTGAACCCATTGCAAAATTTTTTTCAAAATTGGTTCACAATTGGCGGAGGTATTAGGTAACATAGACAAAAATATTCAGTCGAATAGAGAACCTCCTCCTTTTTTGAAGTCGGTTAAAAAGAAAAGAAAGAAAGCCTTATATCACTACATAATTCCAAACAATTATTTCAAGAGATATTAATTATTTTGTTAAAATGTCTATGACGGAATTAGTTTATTTTGTGTACTCTCTAGCTCACAAACCATTGGACCTTGGCCTGGCCTTAGAGTGTATCGGGACAATTCTTGGTGGGCTGGTCTAATGACCATCCCTTTATCAAATGTCATCAACCGATTCTTTTTTCCCGGTAGTCTTTTGTGTACCGTGAGAGTATCAAAAAGAAATATCAAACTTGGTTTTTTTAAATTAAAAAAAAAAAGAAAAGATGATTAGATAATATTTTCTAAAATTAAGGGGGGGGGAGAGTATTGAAAAAAATATTAATACCCTAAATGGAGGGTAGAGGTTCTAAAAAATAAAATAATCGCTATGTACTCCGAAATACTTTGATCGATCTATGAAACATTTTGCATAGGCGTCCTTATTTAAGACCTTATGAGAATAATTATATACATAAAAGAAACATTGACTTAAAAAAAGTGGGGGGGGGGGGGGGGTCTAAAAAAATATTAAAATCTTTAAAACCAGAAGAACAATCAATTAATATATTTTTAATTTATGAAGGGGTTAAAATAAGAGACGTGCAGCTTTTATTTATGAACTCCCGCTAACGTTTCGGCTATTGGTTGTAGCCATCTTCAGAGCGGGAATTTGTCAAAATTTATATAAAAAAAATTTGGATACACCAGTCATCAGACAAAACTATATACAAGAAATATACATATGATATATACAAAACTATATACAGGGTGCTCCAACAGCAAAAGATGTAATATACTTTTAAGACTATTATTGTCTTTTTCCGTTTAAGATTAAATGCAAAGTGATATATGTGCTCATAATTATGAAAGTGGACTAAGTCAAAAAATTAAAAAATTAGTTTTTTTCATATTTTACGTTCCATCCATTTAAAAAGTATAGTAATAAGTTGTCGGTTTTGAAAAATCTCATAAAATTGTACCGTTAAGTGGATCTCTAGTCTCATTATACATAATTCGAATCTTGTTTATTTAATAAAACTTTAAATATCTCTAAACTAACAATCAATGACTTAGACTACTTTCATAATTATGGGCACATATATCATATGTAAATTTCTTGTATATAGCCCTATCTGATGACTGGTGTATCCAAATTTTTTTTTTTTGATAAATATTGACAAATTCCCGCTCTGAAGATGGCTACAACCAATAGCCGAAACGTTAGAGGGAGTTTATAAATAAAAAATAAATAAATAAAAGCTGCGTCTCTTATTTTAACCCCTTCATAAATTAATACAACTACAGATATAAAGAATTCCTAAAATAAATAGTTTTTTAAATTTTACTATACGAGGGGCTTGGAAGATGATAGCTGTATGGTACAATCACTGGCTGACCAGATCCCCCCATTTTTTTTATTAACAATATTAGTTTTTAAGATATTTCGAACAGACGAAGCAAAAACTTCACTTTTTCTACACATTCAAATTATTTAGGATTCTCATAACGTGTTCCTTTTAAATGGTTATACTAGCCGGAAGAGTTCTCAGGTGAGAGTCAAGCCCCCCCCCCCCTTGAAACAGATGGTCACTAACTTGATAATTAGCAAACATCATAAATTATAAAAACAAAAATAAAAATCATTAAAAAAAAAACGATAAGATAAAAGAAATTTATAAGAGCTTATCTGCATACAAGAGATTGAGTAGAGCTTCCTCCCACTTTCGCGAAGAGCTGAAAAGAAAAAGAAAATATGATGAAAATCTTAATATTGTTATCAGCAATCTTTTTTACAAACTTAACAAAATCCTTTTTACAAATTATAATATTTAACCTCTTAATTAATTAGAAAAAAAACGACCTCAAAAAAATTAAAGGCAACAAATAAAATAATACAACTTAAAAATCAAATAAAATGCACTAAAAGGTATAAAATAATGACCTATCTAATTTAGTTACAATTAAACGACGAAATTTTTACATGAAATCACTTTTTGAAGTTGGTGAACAACATATATATACATTGAAAAGTGAATTTATTTTTATTTAGGAAACAAATCAAAGATTTTAGTAAAAATATTTCTACTAAAATCTTTGATTTGTTTCCTAAATAAAAATAAATTCAACTTTTTCAATATTATATAATTGGGTTGATTTTTTAAAAAATTCCATCTTTTTTAAAAAAAGAAACTCAAAAAGATGCTTAAATCTTTACATTAATCATATAAATATACATTTTATGAATCGCACTCGATGGATCGTTTCATGTAATGAACACAATATCGAGTAAGCTCGCTTATATAGTTTGTTTGGCACCGACTTCAAAAGTGATTTCATGTAAAAATTTCGTCTACCTTTATAACTTTTAGTGCATTTTATTTTATTTTTGATTTGTATTATTTTATTTGTTGCCTTTAATTTTTTTGAAGTCTGTTTTTTTTTTCTAAAAATTACTTTTATTTTTCTCTTTAGTGATGTTGACAATAATGAGACTTAAGATATACCTTGCATGCATCTCGTAAGAAAAAGATTCGTGCGAATGAATCAGAAAATGATAATAAAATTAAATTTACAAATAGAGGAATTCTCTGTAAGTAACGTTCAAACGGGTTTTAAATGAACGTTTTAATATTTTATTTTATAATTTCGATTATTTGCTCATATGAATTGGAGATTTCCGCTATTTTATAATTTAGCATATCATCAGAACTTGACCAAAATTAATATGATACCAATCGGAAACTAAACTGAACCCAATGCAAAAAAAATCATCAAAATCGGTTCACAATTGGCGTAGACACAAAAAAAATTCAGTCGAAATGAGAACCTCTCCCTTTTTAAAGTCTGTTAAAAATAGAATTCAACATGACATAAAAGTATAATTTATATTTATATGGTATATCAAACTATAGTGGTCCCATAGCTTTGCTTGTATATAAAAAAGAATAAAATAATGAATTAATTAGTTTTCAACTCAGATCTAGGTTTT
Source organism: Forficula auricularia (assembly GCA_024734495.1). NCBI lineage: Eukaryota > Metazoa > Arthropoda > Insecta > Dermaptera > Forficulidae > Forficula > Forficula auricularia. Next base: position 279,408 of record JALMQS010000873.1, on the reverse strand, counting down.
GATTGAATGTGCCGACCTAGCTAGTGCTTGACAAGACTTCCCACTCCGGGCACTTTCGGTAAGGTGATAGTTGATCATTCCTCCTTCCAATGTGGCACACCGGAAGAAGAGTTTCAAGAAAACCTCAACAACCAAATTAGGAATAGTTATGACTAAATGACAAAAAACACAATATTAAACCTAAAAAACAATTTTGTACTCTAAAACCGTTAAGGTGAGTTGTTTTCACCGGTATGGGTTTTCTTAGGATTTTTTGAAATTTTAGAGAGATTGTTATTTAAATATTTGGTGGCAGAAACGGAAATTTATGAAACAATACAGATTCCCGAGATATTAAATTCCGTAAAGTATAGAGTTTTTCAGACTCATTGAATCTTCATAAATTTTAATTTTCCTCATTATTATATCAAAAGAATAATTGATACGTCAACGAGAGTTATTTTCGCATGACTCCAATAGCGTATCCGCAGTAGTCTCAAGCGAGATAAAAATATTTTTTTCAAATCAGCGCGGTCAAAATAATTCTCGTTAATCGTATCGATTATTCTTTGGTATAGTAATGAAGAAAGTTAAAATTTATTTAATATCATTATTTCAAGTTAGAAATATATAAGTTCAAATATTATTTTCACTCAATATTTGACAAAAATTCCCTACATTAGATTCGCGATTGAATCAAATGTAGAAAACCTTCAGTTCATTGAACTTCACTTGCAATATAGCCTTCAACGTTTCTAACCACAGTCCTTTCATTTAATAGCTATACCTCGTATAATGAGAGCCCCTGATATTTAGGCAACTACATTACCAGATCAGTTAAGGGTATGTCTATCCTGCAAAAAAGCCATTTTCCCCATTTTTACTTTATCCAATGCGAAGCAGATGACATTTGTACAGGAACGTATGTGAATTTTGATTTGGAGTAAAATAGCGTCTGGATCTGAACAGAAAGTAAAGATTCTTTATGGTAAGTTTTGCTACAGGGATAATATGGTCATTCCAAGAGAGGTTAAAATCTAATTTCTCATATAGTTTAATAAAACTACTCGATTTCAAAGAAATATCTAAAAGATTTCTATCAGAGCGCCTGAATGTTATGCAATAAAACGACTTATTTGTGTTGAACTTAACTATCTCCTCTCTTTCATTAGAAGTTTTCATTTTTATAGTTATTTGGTCTTTTTGCGTCGCTATCATTAAAAAGAAAAAGATCTCTCTTTTAAAGTCAATCTTATTATCCTTAAATGACTCTCTGGGGATGGTGGTAAAATTCAATAATAAAAATATAATATAAAAAATTTAATCTCTAGGGAATTTTTCTCTTTTTTGTTCTGATATAATGGAGTTCAATTTTTTGCTGACATCACTGGTTAATGAGGTTGGTTCATTTCCAAGCTTTAAAATTAACGAAAAGAGAGTGGTGGATTTCGAGAGGACGAAAACGCCCGCCCGACAGCCGGTCTAGAGAACTACCTAGCAACCAAATGGTAATTTTATTTTCAAAGATCGTCTTCTTTGAAACGCTTTATGGAGATCGTTGCAGGAAAAGAGTTAATATATGTATATATATATTTTTTAATAAATTATTTTTAATTATTATATGAATTTTTTTTTCGGAATCGCGGAAATTTAATTTAATACGAGAATTTCGAAATTTAATTTTCTTGATCTTGGACAATTAAAAAAATTAAAAAAAAAGTTGAACTCTTTATATTCTGGCAGAAAACTTTTTTTTATTATTATTCGTTTGTGTAAACGTCAAAGAACGATTTAACTTTTTTGAGGTGCTCCAAAATTTACTCTGTACTAGGTGACTGGAGTATTAATTTAATTTAAAATATTTCAAATTTTTTTCTTTGTATATTCAACTTTAGAAAAGTCCCAAGATAAATTAAGATTATTTTTAAAAATACGTTTTTCTGGTTCCGTACAAACGAAAAACGGAAACCTATCTCTACAGTGACTGTCCCTATATCAGAGAAGTGTACCTCATAAGCTAAATAAGACACACACTTGGAAGTTGATAAATTATTTGCGCATTTATTTTCTAAAAATACAAAATATCCTATTACAATTTTAATCGAATCATTATTTTAAGCAGTCAATTTTTCGTTGGGTCAGAAATACAAATTTATTTTTATCATGAAATGTGATATATATTATATCCTTGTAAATATCTCGTGGAGTAACCGAGGGTGAACCATATTGGAATTAGGTGTACACATCTGATTATTTGGAATTGCTTTGGAATTCATTAGATAATCTATTGTCTTCTACTTGGAAATGAAAGTGGAAGTGGAAGTAGGTGTATACGATTTTAGGTCACGGTTCATCCCTCGATACTCTTTAGATAGTTCCTTTAAATTTCATTTACTTTAATATAACGTCTTGGAGAGTTCGTTTACACGATTTTTGTATCTAACGGGATTTGCATACCACTGAACTGAAAATTATATAAAAAAAAGCTATAAATTACATCCAATCTTTCCTTATCAAAGATCAATAAATGGAAATTGATATCTCAAGTATTTTGAGAATAATAATAACTTTCTCTTTATAAAAATATTATTAATTTAGCTACATCTGATATCAAAGCTGATCTTAGCAGAGTAGATGAGAGAAGGCCTGTGTATTAAAGGTCTAAAATTATTCCGATCCATTTGAGGACAATTTCTTTTTCGGATTATTCATTTCATTATCCGTAATATTATCCTTGGCGTTTATATCAGTATGGGGTGGCCCCGGGTCCATGGTTCCTCAAGTGGGGTCCAAGTGCACCAACGGGGCCCGTGGCCCTGGAGTAACATTTTTTTAAGGGGGTACGCAAGAAAAAAAATGAAAATTTTTATTAAATTAAACGAGCGATTCATGCATATATATAGAATCAGGGTTTCTCGAAAACGGCTCTTAACGCTTTGGATGAAATTCACGGGTTAGGGGTTTAGGTTTGACAATTCGTTCTGTCACGGTCTCATCTTCGGTTAAGTTGTTTTTGATGGGTTTTTTGTTAATTGAAATAATTATTCACAGGTGGTTGTCTCGATAAAAATGTATAATTACATTTTTATTCAATTTCCTTTTAATAATTAATTGGTTTTTAAATTTTAAATTCCACTAATAAATCATTACAAATATTATTATATATTAAAATTAGACAATTTAATTAATTAGATAGCTGGTTCAAAAATTGTCATTTAAATAAAAAATACTTTGCCCATGCTTCGAATTGGATAAAGTAAAATTAATTAGAGGTATTGAAGATGAAGAGGTAGAATTTAGTGTCCAAAGATAAAGAAAACTACTAATTCCGATTATTGAATTGAATTGAATTGGTATTGAATTTTTGACGTTTCAATTATTATAGGTAACAATTGCTGAAGACATGGAAGAATCGATTTAATACCAGATCTCACATTTGGGAAAAAAAATTTTGATAAGTTTTTTAATGAAACTAATTATTAACAGATGGTTGAATCAAAATAAAACAAATGATTGATTAAATCAAAAACTAAAAGACATGCATTACCGCCGGTGTTCCAGGTACTATTACTATTATATTTGTTAACTGTAAAAATTTTTGTTTGACAGAACAATAAAATCAACCAACTAACTACATGAAATTGATGTTAGTTTAAAATCGATTGTAAATTTTGTACTGAACAGACAGACAGAAAGCTAGTTAATAAAAACCTGTTAACTTTACTCCATAATTCAAACATTTCAAATTACGAAAAATAAATAAAAATGTAAGTGAAAACAATACCTAATCCTTATAAAGGCATATTAAAATTTCGAAAACTCGCGCGAAAATAATATTTCAAATGAGGCAACGCCTGCAGGGTATGCAAGTCCTATGCTTTTAGGAATGATTAGTAGGCTATCTGAAGGGACTTGACGTAAAGCTGCGTTGAATCGATTGCAAAATTTGTACCGGACAGACAAACAAACAAACTAAACAAGAATGCGAGTTAATAACAACGTGGTAAAATTGTACAGTTTAGTGTAGGATCTTTTTAATACAATTCCGTAACTTTTTTTTATATCTACGTGACCATGTGACTATACTCAAATGGATACATTAAATTTTATTATTAGTTCTTTGGAATAGAAACACAATTTTTTTAAATACTTATATAGCGCAACGTTTCGTCTTTAATTAAAGGCTTCCTCAAGCTCTGCAACATCACATGCTACAAGTTACAAAAATTGTATAACTTGTTGCATGTAATTAAAACGAAACGTTGTACTAAATAAACTTATTTTTAAAAATATGTCTTCCTTATTCCAAAGAACTAATAATTAAATTTACATTAAGATACAGAACTCAATAATTGATAAATTAAATATTTCAGATACATTTTTAAATATTACTTTAATAATAGTATTTATAAAACTCAGTACTATTTGTAATAATATTGATATTAATCCATCAGTATTTTGTCGATAGTTGCAGTTTTTAGTAATACTTCCAATAATAATTGATATTAAAGCTTTCTATATTGCGTTTAAATATAAAAAAAGTGAAATTTTGAGGGTTGCTTGTCATAAATAAAATAATAATTCAGAAAATTATTATTATTATTATTATTTTATTTATTTATTTTCACGGGGAACAATGTCCATTTAGATAGCACATCTGTAAAGTGTTAGTAGGGTTAGTGAGGGAGCCGAGTTTTATCCGGAAGAAATTTTATATGCTAGCCAGGATCGAACTCGGGTCTCCCGCTTGAACATCATCATCAACGATGCTCAAGCGGAGGCAGCTCGGCCAGCCCGACTCCCCAAAATTATTATTATTTATTATTCTTTATTCACTATACACTTTTCTGTCACCTCTGGTTGACCATCATCAATCATTTATTGTAAATGCCGTTTAGTTTTGGAGATCGTCAATAAAAACATCTCATTTTTCATTTGTTTTTATAAATATTATTTGTCTCCTTCAATATATAAAAATTCTGCTACCCTCGGCACAAAAACTTTCAATTTAACATAAATATTATATTCAATACATAGATAATGATTCATATAAATGTTACCAAAATAGTTTTTGATGAAAGTTAAGTTTCCTAGAAAATTCTGATAAATTTTATTTTCGTAAGTTAAAAAAATATAAAATAGAAATTAATTATCCCCATGAGTGATACTAAATATTATTTTGATTATCTTTTTTTACACTGAGGGATGACTTCTTGCTTTTGGTGGGCTTCCCATTTCCATTTTCGCTAAACAGCTGTCGCCTTAAATGTCCTAGAGAACAGGGGATAGATAGATAATCGGATGGCTGAACTTCCAAGATTAATCAAGCGTAAACAAATTATTCTTATTTTGAAAGAAAAATTAATTTATGGTGTTGACTTTTTAAAATTGTTAAATAACTTGATACACATATAGCAATTAGGTCTATTGTTATAGCTTAAATGATAATTTAAGATTTATTTATTAAAACATTAATCATTTTTTCAATAACGTAGATAAAAATCAATATTTGTAATAAGTTTATTTAATTTATTGTCGATAAGATAAACAGGCCCGCGCCAGGCTATTTTACCGCCCGTGTGCAAAACTACAGATGTGACTTAATTTTTTAAAATCTATTCTACTTAAAAAATACTGTATGAATGAGTCCAAATTAGTCATTTTTAAATTATTTTTATAGCTGTCGGCGTTTAGAAATGGCTTAACTTAGAATTATGAAAATATTTAACAAATCTCCTTATAAAAAACAAATAAACAAGAATTTGATATCTTAGGTAATTTATAAGGTACAGAACCCTCTTTTATGTTGTCTGACTTGCATTTGGCGGAATTATTTTTAACATATGAATATTGGAGAATATCATCGATTCTTATCTAGTAAATCCTAAAGGCGCTCGCTAGAGAACCATGGGTTCGAATTCTATTCTGATTTTGCAGGGTTTCGTCACTCTTTTCAGAATTAATTCAGAGGAATCAAAGAATTATAGAAAAATTTTAAATAACGAATCAATAATATTATGCGGCTTAAAAATATATATATTCTAAGGGCCAGTTGTACGTCGCTTGGTAAAGTCTTTGTAAAAGTTGTCAAAGGGTAAAGACTTAGAATTCACCTTGTGCCCAGCCGGATGACCAATCAGATGAAAGTGAGTGTCATCTTATTGGCCATCAGGCCAGCCACAAGGTGAATTCTAAGGTTTTACCCTGTCGTCAAAGTCTACCAACCGACCTGCCGACACAGCCATCTCAGAAGGATGTATTCAGCTTGATGTGAAGTTAGCTCTTTATAAGAATTTGATTAAAATAACCTGGTAAATGGACACGTATCTAAATGAAATATTTTCATTTATTGAATTTCAAATAAATTTAAAAAAGATTTGTCATGCTAGCTACTGAATAAAATTTTTTGAAATTCTTGTGGTAGCTAATTAAATTCTTACTCTGTTTTTTTAATATAGAGAATAATAATTGTTGAAGTGGGGATAATTAGTTCTTGTCGAGGTGAACTACCGGAAGTGCGGAGTCGAAGGGTAAGGAAACGCAGCCAAGCAGAGCAGACTTTCTTATAAAGAAAATCTGCAGAAATATTCTCATCCAAAGAATCTTACAATAAAATACAACGTTTGGAATTTTGTTTCATTTTAATATTAAATCTAATTTGATCGAGAAAGTGATGTTTACGCGATTGTTTTGTGAGGATTGAGTGTTATGGAGGGTGATATCATCTGCTTAACAATGTTTCGGGTTTTTTAGAAATGTCGAAAAAGTGGGAAAAAAATCATTTTCACGTATTATTTTTTTTATCTCTCTTTTTGGTTTCCAATAACGGCCATAATTCAATAAAGAATACTCGTTAAAAGTTCTTTCTTGCTGTTTCTATTTTCAAAACAAAGAATTAATTAGATATTTGGCTTTCTATTTTTAGAATTCTCGGATGAAAAATGCGGGAAAAAATAAGAAAATCGAACTGCCACAGGAGAGCTATCAAACCGTAGTAATAAGGTGAAATTTAGCAGACATGTTTGTAAAAGACTAAGCCCCTGTGTTTCAGCTTTCTAGCTTAATCTGTTCACTGACGAAAATTGCCATATTACTAAGATTTCTGGACAGCGTACCATCAAAATTCATTTTCTTAAAATTATTAAATATTTAAAAAGCAAAAATAAATCAATCGCTTAAAATAATTATTTTAAAGCATTGCTTCTTAACCGCGACGTTGATGTTGTCCGCAGGTGGAAAAAAGTATAGGAAAAATACTGAATTATATGAAAAAACCAACTAAATAAAATAATTTCCGACGTCGTTAGTGGGAGTGAATGAAAAGAACCGTTGTTTATTTACTGGAAAAAATTAACTTCACTAGGAAGATTTTATAAAATGAAAAAAAAAAGAATCTCCAGAGAAAAAATAAGTGTTTAGTCTGAATAAAATTGGATTCAAGGAATGTTATATTGATTAAAGCACACATATAATTCAATTTTGTTGTTGAATAACTTATTTATAGAAACAAAAAAATTATCTTTAATAAGAAGATTTATAAAATGAAAATAATTTTATCTCCAAAGTATTTTTCTCTTTTGTTCTGAATATAATTGAAAGTAAAGTAATTTTATACTTGAGCCCCAACATGAAGTTCCAAACAAGCAAATATTTTTGTTGTTCATTAACATTTTATCGTCATTGGTAACAAGTATTGATTTTATTTAGTATATAAATAAATAAAAAATTATATTTCCAAAAGGCTTGTTCCAGAAATGTCATATACCACTATGGGGTATTCATTGCCATACCTGCAATAACTTTTAAGGAGTTAGGTGTTGGTTCTTGGTGAAACATTTAATATAATAATAAAACTTGAGCAAGATGCGAGGTAGGTTTCACAAAAAAGAAATAAAACAAAAATTGAGTTTTGAATTCGATATATTTCGGGGTGAGCCATCATCAGGAGTCAAAGAAAACAGTTTTCTTTGACTCCTGATGATGGGCTCACCCCCGAAATATATCGAATTCAAATCTCAATTTTGTTTTATTTCTTTTTTTGTGAAATCTACCTCGCATCTTGCTCAAGTTTTATTGCCATACCTGCAGTTGAGTTATCTCAAATTTTCCTTCTTTAAGTCGCAGTAATTAAATAATATATCAAATATTGCAGCACTTATAGAATTAAAACGATTATCACAAGGTAAGGGGAGACAATGTTCTTAGTTGTTCACCAAATCAAGAACTAACTAAATCTCCTTTATTTGGCTCCAACTTCAGATATCTGTGGAGACTTATTTAGAAGGTAATCAGAATATTTTTACCATACTATTAGCCAGTCCTTGGACTGTGTGAAAAAGGTTGAGAAACGATGTTCAATAGTATAATATAGTATATAATTCATTTGTTACTCAAAAAGCAAGAGATTTCAAAACTGTGTGTCAATTTTAAACAAAGAATACCTACACGATTGAGATCTTGAAAATATAAATATTATATAGTAAATATATAACATGCAATTTTTTTAACTTATTTTATTTAATATAGAAAAATAAACTAGCCGTGTAGATTTTTTAAAACCTTTTTTTCCTATGAATTTTTACATATGAAACATCTTAATCTATATGAAATAAGTTATATGCATATACTCGTATATAATTAAAAATCAAGATAATTAAAAATGTAAAAAGTTGACGCCATACGCTCCGTTGAATTTCTTCAGGCTCTATTAAATAGATCTAGTTTGATAACTTTCTGGCTGGCCTCATAAAGTACAAAAAGAAAGAACATGAATTCGCTTATTTCAATTGTTATGGAAAATAATCATAGAAGATTTGGTGGCTTTCCCGTTGTCTTCAACGGACAAAAACCAACGACATTACAACCATGATTCCCAATGCACCTCGCAGAGTGATTTAAACAATTTTACTTTTAAAACTAAGGCTGGATTAAATTTTCTCATGGGAAATTAGAATGGAAGGTATATTGTTTTGTAAATGCTGGATTTTTGGATACAACTAACTTCAAAATAAATAAAATGTTATCTTCGAAATCATTGGAGAATCATTTTTCCTCTAGTTGTCTAAATTTCAAGCTTTTTGGATGAATGAGAGAATAAAAATTTTCCATTTTGAAGAAAAAAATATGCATTCAAATCTTGGCTTATAAACCGCGGCGATCAGAATTTTTTATCATAAAATACTTAAACGAAGAATTATCAATCTTGATTTATTGAAATGGATGATTTAAATTCTAAATATTTATCTAAAATTTAAATTAATAAAATAACTAATTAATGTACGTTCTATCATGTTCTAATTGTCTGTTAGAAAACTTTTTATTTATTTTGATATTCTTTTTGAAATTTCATTTACTTCTTTTTTTCAAGCCTAGAATAACTGTCCAGAAGAATTCAACATAAAGAAAAGACACCTTCCAAAATAACTGTTTATCCTGTTATAATCATATTGCAGATTGCAGTTCAAAATTTATAATGATATAGAATTTTTAACAAAAACCCGCTACTGTTCATTTCTGTATGTGTATATATTACTGGTAATAAATAAAATATTTTCTCTATTATTATACCGTATATTTAATTACAATATCCATGCAGCAGGACTCAAGGAAGAGATTTGATCTTTTGTTATTTTAATGCTATGCTGCTGTTTTTGTCCTTATATTTAATTTAATTCTTGTTTATCTGTTGAGGTTTTGAATCAAGAAGTTTCGAACGTTCGGGTATGTTATTTCATAAAATATACTTTAATTGAGGATTTTATGCTCCGGTGGTTGCATTGTTTATCAGTTGAAGAGTTTCAGATGAAAAAACCTAGACATTTGTGTTGAGATATTCCCATCAAAATGGATAACATTTTTAATAGTACAAGCTAAGTTTTAACAATGTTTATCATAATCAAGTTATAAAATGATAATTGTCTGATATGTTAATCCATAAATTCATGAAATTGTCAATTTCTTGGACTTAATTAAAAAAAATATATATATTTAATACTGTGTATCTCTCGTAATAATCGAAATCAGGGCCAATATATTTTCCATTTTAAGAAAATCTTCTGGTCGAAATCAATGGAGAGAAATATTTTCTCTAGAAATAAGGCCCTAAACTTTTAAAGAATAAGACTTTCTAACGTTTGAGATAACCTCTCAATAGAGTCACTTCGAGGGCCTTTTTTCTATTAAACCAAATGAAAAAATATTGGATTAGATACTGTATATTCCGGTTTAGAATTATAATTAAATATTCATTATTTTATTATTTCGTAAGAAAGATTCAAAATATAAATTGCGATGCTTTAATAATTTATGTTTTCATATACATAGCTGTCTGTAGGTACAGTTGATGTTCGAAATATCTCCTGAAGGCGTTAAAGTCTCTAGAGATCAGTAACTTATCGGAGTCAAAGCGGAACATAAACTCTTTAGTTTGAATGTTTTTTGTCTATAAAGCTCTCGATCAACAGTGGGAACTGATTTTTTGTTTTATTTAATAGCAACTTTTTTTTTTTAATTTCGAAAATCAATTATTAATTTATTTTGTTTACATGTCTACCTTGTTTGTTTTTATTTCAAAGAAAGTTTCCACTTTTATTCTATCTTTCTTCGAATAATAGACTACGCAGGAAGGGAGGCCACTAATATCTTCCAGAAGACTAGAAGTCACAGAATTTCCTGTTTATTCTCCGAGTATCAACGGTTCTCTAGATCCTGGTCGAATACGTCATTTACGAATTTTGATTTGGATCTGAACATATAATGTTGTCAGAAAGCTGGATGAATTTTCCATTCGATACAACTTAAGCTGTTATCCAATAATCATTCGAAGTAAGAAACAATAGAGCATCAGACATGAAGATGGAGCTGATATTGGTTCAGCAATCTGAAAGGTTGTGTATTCAATAAAAATAAATCTTCAGTCTACATCATGGTTAGTCTTAGATGAAAAATTTCAGCTCGGTCAGAATAGATTCAATATTAAAATATACATTGAGAATTTTTAAAATATTCTTCAGAAACGAGTGGCAATTTCTGATTGCCATGGGAACATAGAATCCATTGTCTTCACAGTCCAAGGATAGATACTATGAGAATTAATTGTGTCACAATTTTTTAAACTTTTGAACTCGCATGGCCAGATTGTGAATACAATTCGTGTAAGTAGCAAACATAAGTATCAATTGCTTTATAGATTTAAGTAAAGAAACTTTTCTTTAGTCCTTTTTCATTCCTAATTTAAATTATCGATAAATAATACAAATTAATTCATTAATTAGTCACTAAAATTCACCTCGGTAGCAAAAAGTTAGCATAGGTAGCAGAAACATTTCCAAACTTAACTCAGATTTCTAATTATTCATATTGTGGTTGGAAAAAGGTAAGAAAATCTTTCAACTTATCCTATACCAATTCACAATAGACAATAGACAATAGACAATACTAATCGAGTCTCTATTAAATAATAAAAATGATCAAGTCAAATTAAGAAGAATACAGTATACTTATAGTAGCAGGTGATACTTTCATGACAGGTTACTTTTTCTTTCTCCAAAGCTATTAAAAATTTCGATTATATAGAAAAATAAACAGATGAACAGTTTGCATTTCCTTTGAGTCCCTCGAAACATTTAAAGGCGATACTTAATTCAATGGCAATATCAAAAAATGTTGAAGTTGATGGAGAAGATATTAAGTAAATGTGAAGAAAGAAGAACAAACTCAAGCCAATCCTCGATGATCAGCTGGTTGCATTGTTTTTATTAGAATCAATTACTCGTTGAAAAAGCAGAGATTTAAAAAAGATCAAAAAATGTTGAAGTTGATGGTGAAGATATTAAGTAAATGTGAAGGAAGAAGAACAAACTCAAGCCAATCTTCGATGATCAGCTGGTTGCATTGTTTTTATTAGAATCATTTACTCATTGAAAAAGCAGAGATTTAAGAAAGATCAAAAAATGTTGAAGTTGATGGTGAAGATATAAGTAAATGTGAAGGAAGAAGAACAAACTCAAGCCAATCCTTGATGATCAGCTGGTTGCATTGTTTTTATTAGAATCAATTACTCATTGAAAAAGCAGAGATTTAAGAAAGATCGTACTGGACAAAAAGAGAAAGATAGAAAACGAAGGAAGAAGACAAGCTAGATTACTAAGGTTGGTAATCTATTTTATAGAACGAAAGAAGAGAATGGAACGCAAAAAATAGATAAGAACACAAAAAATAGTTAAAGCAAGAGTTGTTTCTCGCACCAGTTGTTTTTGGACACGCACAATAAAAAGATAAAGGCCCGTTGCACGTTCTAAACCAAAAGTATAATACGTGCAAAGGGCACAAGGGCTGGAGGAAGCAGATAAACTGGATGTAGACGCTCGGCGGAAAGGCCCCGCGCCATGTATGCCACTGAAGATCCACGGGATGGTCTCAAGAAGCCCGTGAATTCTTCTAGTGCCATTCATGGAACGGGGACGGCAGGTACTTGTTGAAGCAGCTCCTGGCCAGGACTAAGTGGCGAAGGCTCTCGGAGCCGAAGAAGAGTGCAGGTCTGCAGGTGGCGGCGGCGGGGAACTCAAGAAGAGAAGAGCGGAGAGGCTCACCGGGGATCTGGTTGGCTGCGCACCACTGCGCACCACGACCCACCGACCACCCGCTCCACTCCAGTGAAAACAAAAGTGTCAAGCAAATGAACTCACCGCCCCTAGAGTCCAACACACCACCACACCACCAATCCACCTCCAACTTCTTCTTCTTCTTCTTCTTCTTTTCACCTACCTTCCCAAATTATCTCCCCCCCTTTCTTAGGATGCACTCAAAATCCGTTGATGCTATATGGCAAAATAAAACCGACTTCAAAAAAAATAAATGCAACAAATAAAATAATAAGAACTCAAAAATAAAATAAAATACACTAAAAGGTTTAAAATAATTATCTTATTTAGTTACAACTAAACATAATTAATAGAGATTGTGGTGTTGGTGCAAGGTGAAACATCTTTAATAAAGTTAAAAGTAAATAAATATTATATGAAATATTCATTTACTATGAGTTAAGATTTCTAGGTCACTTGTTTCACATTAAAATTAAAAAATAAAAGAGGTAAATCGTCGTTTAGTTGTAACTAAATTAGATAATTATTTTATACATTTTAGTGCATTTTATTTGATTTTTGAGTTCTTATTATTTTATTTGTTGCATTTAATTTTTTTTAAGTCGGTTTTTTTTATAAAAATTATTTTTATTTTCTCTTTTTAATGATGTTATTAATAGTGACTTAAGATAATATTTTGTATGCATCTCGTAAGAGAAAGCGTCGGGCGAATGAATCAGAAAATGATAATATAATTCAATTCATAAATATAGAAATTCTCTCGAAACGTTTGAGGGTTTTAAATGAACGTTTTAAGATTGTTTTTTTTTTTTTTAATAAAAGATTTTATTTATTCTAATTTCGATTATTTGCTCATAAGAATTGGAGATTTACGTTATTTTGTCATTGATCATATCATCACAATTTGACCAAATTAATATGGGACCACCACTAAGGTACCCCCTTTCCAATATAAAAAGAATCATCGAAATCGGTCCACGTGGCAAAAAGTTCTCGCTGTACATACAAAAAATAAATATTAGGTATCCTGACTATCTTGAAGCTATACTGATCCAAACGAAGAAAGAATCATTAAAATCGGTTTATAAACAAAGGAGTTATGCGCAAACATACATAACATAAAAGGTCCAATACCAATTAAATTTATATGGTACCAATCGGAAACTATACTGAACCCAATGCAAAAAAAATCATCAAAATCGGTTCAAAATTCAGTCGAATTGAGAACCTCCTCCTTTTTTGAAGTCGGTTGAAAAAAGCATCCATCATCCATTCTACTCCTCAAGAATCATAACACTTTCAAGGGGAAAGTGGAATGGAAATTTAAAACAATTTATAAATTGCATTCATTTTTTTATTGACACATTAAAATCAATTCTAAAAAATTAATATTCAAAATCAACTTTTCTAAATAGGAAATAAATGTCGGTGGCTTTTGTACTCAACTGCAAATAATGCATTACCTTATATTTAAATATTGTTCCACCGAAAGAATTCATTCAATAGCTATTTCCGATCAATCATTCATTATTTGACCTTACCAATTATCAAATAAAAAAAAAAATGTTGAAATATATAAGACCAGAAATGTTTATTCGCAAATTGCTAAAAAATTAAATTTCATGATTCCAAAATTAATCTACATAATATTCTTAGCTTATATTAATTAAAATGTTTTATTTTATATATCAATATAAAAATAAATACATTAAAAAAAAAGTTTAAGCATAAATCGTCATTATTCATTGTATTTGTATTTTATAATAACACAATCAAGAATATTAAATTACTATTATCTACACAGTGCCGTACCCAGACAGGTGCAACAGGTGCACTCGCACAGGGTGCAGCCTTTAGGGGGTCCCCTCGAAATTAAAAAAAACGTATAGTAAAATTGGTAAAAAAATAAATTGCTGCATATACCATATATTAAAAATTAAGTTCTTAGGAAAAATGCATTATTTTATTAATATCTATTTTAAAAATTGAGGGGACCCTCCAAGGGCACGTACTAGATATACTTTAAAAATGAAATTATTACTGATTTTCCATTCTTAAAATTCAAAAGAATTTAAAATATGTATCGTAAATATTTAGAGGTGAAATAAAGAAACCTCAAATTTGTAGGTCTTAATACTATTTTAAGTCTATTTTGATCATATTATGATATACGAGTAGGTATATACCATTTATATTTTTCATTTTTGATTGTCTTTTCGTCATGAAAAAGCTAATAAAAATCTAACGACACGAATGCTCATATTCCCATGGAGGTTAACGTTAACTATTTTATTTTATTTTTTGTTCCAGCCTTGACATGTATCAAGATAATCATTAATAAGTCGTTTTTTCAAAAAGAATAAAAGAAAAAATATATATATATATATCATTTTATCATTTTTCACTTCTATATATATAGTATATAGAAATGTAAAATGATCCATTATTTAAGGACCAAGTGTGAAAAAGCCTCAATATGTATATTTATATAAAGTAAAAAATCAAATTGATAGATGCCAACTTATATATTTTATTAAACATTGAAAATCCGCTCGATCCGATGATAATTGAGAATAAAAGGAAATGCGTATTCGCTTAAACTCTTTGATTATGATTCATATATAATCTCTTATATAAGTCGCTCCACGTAGAAGAATTTTGTAGAAAATTAATTGTACAAGGTTTTTGTTCTTCAATGAACATATCCCATATATTATTCGACGTTAGAATCCCACGATTCTTTTTAAAAGTTTCGTAAAAGGAACCCTGTTAATGTCGCCACAAAGTCTGTTTGTCTGGCCGTCTGTAAGAGCAGAGTAGCTCTTAAACTAAATAAGATGGAAGCTTGAAAATTTTAAGTTATATGTATTCACTTCACACGAAATCAAAAATTATATTATAATTTTAAGTAGATGATTATTTTAGGGAGGGTCATATTTTCTATATATAAAATATATGCAAACTGTGTTGTGCCTCATTCATTACTGCAATTTCAAATAGTTCATAAGTGATTGTTCTTTCAAACAATTTCAAGGTGAATAATTAATTTAAGAAAATAATTTTTGAATTCAATTATTTATTTTTAGAAAGATAAATCATATGAATTATTATTATGCAGTAACTTTGTCGTTATAGGGTCATTGCATTGATTATATTTGAAATTTATATTTCATTATTTCAAATGTGATTAATTTAATGACAATATAGCGACAAAGGTAAAACTTAATAATTTATAGGATCTATATATATATTATATATGTAGAGTCCGGGATTCTGAGGTGAAACACACAAGAATGTTAACGAAAAATTCCGAATCCTAGAATTCATGATAATGTTAATTTAGATATTTTATAAAATATTAGAAAATCATTTATTCAAATCACTCGACATTTTTTTGTTAATTAAATTAGAAGCAGAATTAGATATAGTCAAATTTAATAATAAATTTTATGTCTGGAAAACAGTTATGTAAAGTTATGGTTTTTACCGTAAAAGTATTGAATCCTAAGTCGTTATTGGAACGAATAACTTTATTTAATTAAATAATAATTTAGCTTGAAAAGTCAATTATAATTAATTATATATTAAAAAAAATAATAATAAAAAAATAATTTCAAATCTCGAAAAGATACTAAACTAAAAAATAATTATAATAGGAATAAATTAAAGGGGGCAAACTAAGAGAATAGCTTTAAATTAAACTCAAAAATTGTTAAAAAATATTTAGCAAAGTAAAAAAATAATCCATGTTAAAATATTTTATAAAATACCACGCGAATTTAACGTAGATGTAACATTTAATAACATTTATCCAGACATTTTAACGTTAGTATTAAACACTAGTACTTTATGTTAAAGTTTAGCTTTAATTTATTAAATTTGTACTAATTTGGATATTTATAAATCATATAGTTGTTTATATTTTACTAATTTGGGAGAACATTTTTGGAGGGTTCGTCTTCATCTTCAATGCATTATGTAAAAATTTCAAGCAAATATATTAAACCGTGGCTAAAGATAAATCTTCTAAATTACATTCTTAAATTAATAGATATAATACTTACATAATTGTATTTTTTATGTATATTTACATCTTTCAGAACACACACTCTTTGATTTATTTTTTACACATGAAACAAATAGGCAACAATTTTTTTAAGTCCAAATCAAAAAGGATGCTATATAATTTATATAATTTTAATTGTTAGAGACCATAGTTTCCAAGGCTTAGCTTTCATCTTTAATTTTATTTTTACAAATATTTTATTTGTTTTTTCATCAGAACATGAATACTCCCAATTGCATCATTCAAAGGACGCCCTCTGATTTATTGTTAATATATTTAAAAAAAACGCTTCTAAAAAGTACAAAATAATCTAATACTTAATCAAAAAGCGTGGGGCGCAGAAACATGTACTTTTAATTAATTTCGACAAAGTGCCCCACGGTTTTTGAATAAGTATTAGATTATTTTGTACTTTTAGAAGCGTGTTTTTTATTTTTTTAAAATATAATTTATTTTTTTACTATTTAGTCTTAATTATTTTTATAGAGAAAAGATTGCGGAATTTAACAGAATGAAATGTTGAATTGAAAGTTTTTTTGCAGAGGGTAGCAGAATTGTTATATATTGAAGGAGACAATAAAAGAGTGTGTCTTCTGAGGGAATTATAAATTTTATTACATTTAATAATTCCTGTGAATCAATTGTAATAGACTGATGAAGAGGGCAAAGCCCTCAAAATTATAGTCTCGTTATAAATAAAATTTATAATTCCAGCAGAAGACACACTCTCTTATTGTCTCCTTCAAGAATGAAATGTATTTATTTTTATATAATTTCATTTAAATTGAGTAGGTAAACAACTATTTTTATAGAGAAATGTTTGCGGAATTTAACAGAACAAAAGTCACAATGATAGATAGATACATACATACATACAGGTGATGCTAATATAAAGCGTGTAAAAATCAACAACTCTGCTGCTTTCAACAATAATTTTTTTTTTCACTTTTTAATTTAAATTTTTATTAAGTATAAATACAATTTTGATTATTTATGTCCATCGATTAAATTAATATGTAGTTGTAGGGAAATAAGGGCAATAGCTTATGCAAATGATTTTTATTTTTTGCCAAAGTTTCGTAAACTTTATTGACTTCCTCAGGGCTCAAACAAATTAACTTCTTTGCATATTTGTCATTTTATTAATATTCATTCTTAGCAAACATATCAGGCCAGATTCTGTGTTTGCTAAGAATGAATATTAATAAAATGACAAATATATGCAAAGAAGTAAATTTGGGTCCTGAGGAAGTCAACAAAGTTGACGAAACGTTGGCAAAAAATAAAAATCATTTGCATAAGCTATTGTCCTTATTTCCCTACAACTACTTATAAATACAATGTACAATCGTTTATGAATAGACCATATGAAATTATAGTTAAAAAAAAAATCGAAAAAATGAAATATTATTGAAGAGAATAGTGTATATTTTGTATAGAGAATATAACTGTAACAAAAATCTATATTTGGATGAACTCTAGTTTGGCACTTAATGAGATTGGACTCAGTAAGGATTCAAATAAATAATATCGTTGTATTAGAAAAAAAAAATCTCCGAGCAAAAGTTCATTGTTCCTCCGGTAAGGAAAAAAAAAGAAACCGTGTTGTTTGTCAAAGAAATGATCGTCATTTCCCAAGAGCGCGTCTAGGGCTTGGAACAAAGCGAGGTTCCGCACGGCCGATGCACCGTGGCCGAATTTGCGTGCATACGTGCCCTGAGAGGAGAGTGCGTGTCTGAAGACCGGAAGTGCCGCGCATCCTTGCTCGCGCTTAACGGCGGAACCAGCCAGGCACAAAAAATGGAAAAATAAAATAAAATAAAAAAATAAAATCGAAAAAAAAAAAAAAAAACAGTCCAACAAATGGTAGGAAATCGATATTGCAAACGAGTGCATTGGCCAATTGGGAAGGGTTCCGCGAGTTCCCAGGATGAGGAGCGAAGCTCACAGATTTCTTAATCCGTTTTAGGGTCATCGACCGCGGCAAAACCAGCCACGGCGTGTCCTCGCCTGGCAGCGATCAGGGGTGCAATTTTGGAGCTTTTTCTTCTAATGGGGCTCTTGTCAAGGGATTTGTTGTCACACTTTCTAAACATCATTCACCTTTTAATCACCAAGATACTAAATAATAATAATAAACAGAAATTCAATTTAGAGAACAGAACTTAATTATATATAGAGTAAGTATTTTCAATTCAGTGAATTCGACTTATTGTAGTGACACTGAATTGGGGCGAACCACGCATGGGTTCTTTGAAATTTCTAGATTTAAAGTTAAAGTGTGCATACTTGGTTAGTTCTAGTGCAGAGCCAATGTCTTAAGTCAAATTCACATATGTAAATACTTCAGAGAAAAATAATTATTAAATCTGCAAAGTTACTGTTTTAAAGAAAACATTAGTAAAGAAAATTTTTGAAAATTTTTTTAGAAACTTTTAAAATTTAAATTATAAATACTAGGTAGGTTTTACATAAATAAAAGATCAGATGCCTGTTTAGCACGACTCTATATATATTTCAGTGTAGAAGCCCATCTTCAGGAGTTCACAAAGGACACTTGTCCTCTGTGAACTCCTGAAGATGGGCTTCTACCTCGAAATATAAATAGAGTCGTGCTAAACAAGCATCTGATCTTTTATTTATGTGAAACCTACCTAGTAGGGTAGAAGCCCATTTTCAGGAGTTCACAGAGAACAAGTGTCCGAAATATATATAGAGTCGTGCTAAACAAGCATCTGATCTTTTATTTATGTGAAACCTACCTAGTAGGGTAGAAGCCCATTTTCAGGAGTTCACAGAGAACAAGTGTCCGAAATATATATAGAGTCGTGCTAAACAAGCATCTGATCTTTTATTTATGTGAAACCAACCTAGTATTTTATAGGACACTTGTCCTCTGTGAACTCCTGAAGATGGGCTTCTACCTCGAAATATAAATAGAGTCGTGCTAAACAAGCATCTGATCTTTTATTTATGTGAAACCTACCTAGTAGGGTAGAAGCCCATCTTCATGAGTTCACAGAGGACAAGTGTCCGAAATATATATAAAGTCGTGCTAAACAAGCATCTGATCTTTTATTTATGTGAAACCAACCTAGTATTTTATATTTTAAATTTTCAAAAGTTTCTAAAAAAAAATACAAAAATTTTCTTTGCTTTATTTAAAATGTTTCACCAAGAACCTACACCATTCTCCCTTAACAAAAAACATTAGTAGTATATATGTTGAACAATCTTGTGTTATGTTACGGTTTGATCCTTAATCTTGGAGTTTATATCAATTGTTTTGAAAGCCATGTTAACTTAATGAAAAATAAATAATTAAAAGTAAAGTACTCAAATACTATTCGAGAAAACTAGTTCACAAATTATAATGAGGTACAATTGTATGATTTTCCGTTTTCTAAGATGTATAATTATGTTTTTGAACATGGGACCGTTATTAAGTATTTTTAAAGTCATTAACTTGCTGGTTGAGGTAATACATCGTGGTACAAGACCTGCCAAAAACTGACTTAAATAAAATGATGTGTGGCCATCCACATGACTCTTTCCCTCTTAATTTTGGGCCGATTATCAATTAATAATATCTCCTTTTAATTATGAGAATATTCTATTAGAAATATCATCTTTCTTCGACTTTTGTCTTTTTGGAATTTTTACCCCTTTTTGGTCACTATCGATTTCACATAGGGGATATGCGAAGTTTCGTACAAATCGATCGAAAGGTCTAAGACTTATATTTATATTATTGAACCCCCCCCCCCCCCAATTTTGGTCCCCGATAAAAATAATAATTCTCTTTTTTATTATAGGTTCATTTTATAGTAAATTTCATTTTTCTTGGTTTTTTTAGTTTGAAAATTTTATAATTTTAATTTTTTAACTCCTGCCCCCCTTAATTTTTGATTCGATTTCAACCAAAATCAAATCAGCTCTTAATTTCAATGCAACAAAACTATATTTGAAATTTTGTTTTGATATTCACACTAGTTTTTGAGCTAGAGTGTACACAAGATTTGGTAACGTGGGTTGAAGGTATGCTAACTGAGAGCACCTGCACGAGTGCATGGGGTCCCAGAGGGGCTAATTCCGGCACTGTTTCGAGGCTTTTGAAGTCAGGTTAATGAATGGGTTGGACCTTAGAACAAATTTGCTCATTTCAACGTGCTATCAACCCAAAATAATTCTCCAGATCGCCATTCCTAAATATTCTTCTAATATTATTTAATTAGAAAAGAAAATTATATTATTTCACTTATTTTATTTATTTATTTTTTTTTCTTTAAATTAATTTGTCATACCAACGACTACGGTATTAGTTTAGAAAAAATCAGATATATTTTTTAATAAATTTCTTATTAAAGTAGGTAGGTAATGCTATAACTTTTTAGTATGGACATAAATAATTAATTTTTTGAGATTTAATTGAACATTTTTATTACTAAAACAATATATAATTTAATTGTATATCACGCTTTTTTTAGAAAAATTTTTATCGTTTATGATATAATAAAATTTCTTTTCATGTTTCACGTAGTCTCAGTATAATATTCATTTTTCTGAAAGAAAATATTTTTTTTTAGTCAAAGAATTTATTTATCTATCCTTAAAGTATTTTTCTTTTCAAATAGAGTAAAAATTATCAATAATATATGCGAACAATATATTGAGACATTCAATCGTTATCGTTTCAGTTAGGAATTCAATTACTCGTAATATATGATTTCACAAAAGGAAAAA
Organism: Forficula auricularia; assembly: GCA_024734495.1. Classification (NCBI taxonomy): domain Eukaryota; kingdom Metazoa; phylum Arthropoda; class Insecta; order Dermaptera; family Forficulidae; genus Forficula; species Forficula auricularia. Next base: position 258,018 of record JALMQS010000873.1, on the reverse strand, counting down.
TATACTTTCTAATTTAATATTGACTCAAACCGAGGGGTGAACCGCGACCTAATATGCTGTACACCTACTTCCACTTGTACTTCCAAATATTTCCAAGTACTTCTAAATATTTCCAAGTACTTCCAAATACTTCCAAGCAATTCCAAATATTTTCAAGTACTTCAAAATATTTCCAAGTACTTCCAAAATACTTCCAAAGATGTGTACACCTACTTCCAATCGCGGATCACCCCTCGACTCAAACCAAATTCTAAATCAAAAGGGCTCTATTCGTAACTTTAATTTAATTGCTTTTTTGAATGATAATTAAAATCGAAATTTAAATATTTTTCATTTTATTGTTTGTTTATTAGAGAAACTGCATGTTTTATGAAGGTGTAGAAAAACAAAGTGTCAGTTACTTAATATTTTTTTAAGTAATTGTTTCATTTTCATGGTTTTTGTAAGAATCGAGAAAATTCCCTCAACAGATAGATATTCCCAGGCTTTTGATCAAGCAAGAAGCTGTTAATTATATAAGATAGTTTAGATTGTATAAGTGATTAATTATACTATAGAAGCAATCCTATCCGATCATATTATCATATTCAGATTTATTCCAAAATAACTTTTTAAGGAAAAAAAAAAAAAAGCAATGTTCATCAATTCTTTAAATTTTGAAAACATGGATTTATTTTGATTAACCTTTGAATTATATAATTGATATATATATATATATAATTTAATAAAAATAAAATTCATTTAATTAAAAAAAAAAAACATTTCTAATTAAAATAGACATTAGATATGGTACTATAAATGTTTTAAATTAGAAATTTTCTTATTACAAGCTTTGATAAAAATACAAATTATAATGTGTTAACTGTGGAAAAGGAATGAATTTCTGCATTAAAAATAATTATTATAAAAAAAATAAAACCGACTTCAAAAAATTAAATGAAACAAATAAAATAATAATAACTTAAAAATCAAATAAAATACACTAAAAGGTATAAAATAATTATCTTATTTATTTAGTTGCAGCTAAACGACGAAATATTAACATGAAATTACTTTTTGAAGTCGGTGCCAGAACAAACTATACCTATAAGCGAGCGTACCCGCTAAACGTACTACGTAAGATCCATCGAGTGCGATTCATAAATTGTATGTGTTTGGCACCGACTTCAAAAAATAATTTCATGTTAATATTTCGTCGTTTAGTTGTAACTAAATAAATAAGATAATTATTTTATACCTTTTAGTGTATTTTATTTTATTTTAAGTTATTATTATTTTATTTGTTGCATTTAATTTTTTGAAGTCGTTTTATTTTTTTATAAAAATTATTTTTATTTTTCTCTTTTAAGTGATGTTATTAATAGTGACTTAAGATAATACTTTGTATGCATCTCGTAAGAGAAAGCGTCGGGCGAATGAATCAGAAAATGGTAATAAAATTCAATTCATAAATATAGAAATTCTCTCGAAACGTTTGAGGGTTTTAAATAAATGTTTTAAGATTTTTTTTTATAAAAGGTTTTATTTATTATAATTTCGATTATTTGGTCATAAGAATTGGAGATTTACGTTATTTCGTCATTGATCATAACTTCAGAACTTGACCTAATTAATATGGTAACACCCCTAAGGTACCCTCTTTCCAATAAAAAAATAATCATTCAAAAAAAAAAAAAAAATCAGTCGAATTGAGAACCTCCTCCTTTTTTGAAGTTAAAAAATTGTATTATTATGAAAAGCCAGAGGTGAGTTTTCTTTTCTTTTATTTTGTTTTATTTTTTTATTTTGTCTCTTTGTAACTTGAAAATGACATGTGATTGTTAAATTTCTTGACTGTAATTAAGATTATGTTTCCATTGTAGACTGAGGATGGCGTGAGAATATCCGTCAAAACGTCTCAAAAGTTTTTCTAGAGAATAAATGGTTAGACTATAAGGAAATCTTATATCTGACTATATTTTTCCTAACGAAGATATTCCACCTGTTTCCAAGGTTTTCAAGAGCCTCATCAAACACCAAATTTCTCAAATAGACATTTTTGAGCTTCGCGAACCATTTTCGATCGGCCGGGAAAGCAGATCATTTAAGACCAGAATAATAACAAAGATACAAGAAGACTTTAAGCGATGATATAGCCAATTTGTCAATATAATGATTTTACTTGAAGCTCAAAAGATTACAATTATCTTTTAAATGAAGCGAATTATTGATTTATGAAACAATAAGTAAATTTTTGTTTTCAAATTAGAAGAATCAATTTCTATGACTATTCTAAAGAAGAAAAAAAAAACTAATTATAGTAAATATTATTGAATTCACTTTTCACCATACGCAAAAAATATATATTGTATATAAATTAGTCTAAAGACTGGTTTCAGGTCTCCAATTGAGTCTATTCCATGCCATTTTTTTACTTTTCTAAAGTAGCACATCGCATATCCTTCATTATCTGGAAAAAATATTATAATCTGGGCTTTAGTCCCACATTTTTTTTGTCTTTCTTAATTTATCCTCCAAAATATTTTTCGGCAATTCTTTTGGGTCTTAACATGCGCCCTATAATCTTAGCTCTTCTGTTCCTCAGATTCTTTCACTAAGTTCTCTTTTCTCATCATGAACTTTCCCATTTATAATTCTATCTATTCATTTAATCTGCAACATACTACTGTACCTAGTACCACTCTAAAAATTATTTACGGACAAAAATATTTAGACATGTTCAGCAGGATAACACATAAAATTATTTTTCAAATCAAAAAACAATTTTAGTTTTATTTTTTTTTTTTATTAGAAGCTAAATATTTTAAATAGATGCTGATATTGCGATAGAAATAATTAAAATGCAAACGACAGTATTTAAATTATTTTATGTATAAAAAAATTCGCTGACCCTTATAAGTTTCATATTAATAATAAGATTTTTATTCTAGTCGATTTTTAATAATTAATTCATTTGATTGAATCATCAAATTTGGAGTTAGTTGTTATGCATGCACAAAATCGTATAATGACACATGAAGCTATTTATGAGCCAGCTCGTTAAATGACGTGTCTGGCTAGCCTTTTTGATTTTATGATTTTTAGTGTTTATTGTGTCCGGCAACTCCCTCAAGTTGAATCGTATCAGAGGGTGGCATTTCATTTGCTCAAGGGAAAGTCAATAATCCTCCAATAGCCTCATTTACTTAATACACTCGATTTGCAATCATTTAATATCCCAATGAGGTCAAATTAGAGATAAATCAAACAATGTGGGGTCTAACTAGTGTCTAACCTAATGTAGAGCTCTTTCCATACTTTAAAGCAGTGTTTTTCAACCTTTTTCATGACCCGACCCCTTTAGTATGAAAAAACATTTCGCGACCCCCCTCCCCGCTGTTTGTAACCTGTATTTTATTATGTTACAAATATCAAATCCGTACAACATTTTTATTAATTTTTATAATTAGGTATCGGCTAAATACACAATCGAAAGGCAAAGTACTGACGAGAGTTTTCGAACTTATAGCTGAACTTTTGGTGTATTTACATCAGTTCAAGTCAGCATATCGTCGCCTTAGAGTGTAAACCTGCTAACTCAAAATAAGGATATTTTACAGGACAGACAAAAAACAAATAAAATTTAATATTGTTGTTTAGAAAAGAAACAATTTTTCACATTTTTTTTTCTACAAATTACCATCGTAATTTTAAGTAGCAGTTTTTCTTGGATGCTGCATTTCTTTTTCTTTCGAACGGTATTAATATGTCATATTAGATAAAAATAGATTTAGCAGGTTTACACTCTAAGGCGACGATATTACAAATTCGTTTGTGACGCAAAATTCCTTTTAAAACTGGCTTTTATTTCCGAGCATTTAATTGTTTTATTTTTTACTTAGGCTTTGCGACCCCCTTGTAGAGGGTTCGACCCCCCAGTGGGTCGCGACCCACACGTTGAAAAACACTGCTTTAAAGATATTACCATGGGTTTTATTCTGACATTATACGGTAAAATAATTGATCTCCGTTAAAGCTTGATTTGCGTGAAATACACAATTTTCAAATATTAACCACTCATTCGCCATTAAATTAGATACTAACCGAATAAACGCATTCGCCAACTTGTTTTTATCTATGACTTCCAGAGACTGGAACTCTCTTCCAGCATCTGTCTTTCTGATGACATTTAACCCTCACTCTTTCAAGACCCGCAAAAATCAACAGGTACCTTCAAGCGGCGTAATTTGCTTTAAAAAAATTCAACCAGCAAACCTTTAATAGATTTATTAACTTATTTTGTTATACCCTGGAAATTTATTAAAGAATATAAATAATGAGAAATATAAATTCGTTCTTGTTTCTTGATAAGGAGAGAATGAGCGAATTTCTACAAACATTTCATAATTATTTATGTGCTTAAGGTACTTCTGGAAGCCGACAGGTACAAAAATCACCTGAAAATTACTATTTTGAGACTCGCTGACATGGATATTTTAATATTTAATTAAAAAATAATAAAAATAATAACATAATTCTACTTAAAGAGATCTTTACAGAGATATCTCCCATCTAATAATTTAAGAAAAAAATTTGACCACATAAAAAATTCTTTTGATTTAGGGGAAAATGAATGTATATAGTAATTATAGTGGTCAGGTTGGCCGAGTGGTTATAGAGCATGCCTTCTAATCAAGCTAGCGTGGGTTCAACCTCGACTCGCTGCAAATGTTTGATCGACTATAATCTGATCCCTTCAGAGGATGGCAATGGGAAACCACCCCTGAAAGAAAATTACAATAGAAAGATAAGTCTCCATAGTAATCGCCGACCCTCGGAATCGAGTGTGGCACTTGAAGAAGAATGTATATAACTGATAAATTTCATGTTTGTATCTTATTTAGTTTTCGAGCTATAATAGTGCTCTGACAGACGGTTAAACAAACCAACATTGTGTCGACATTAATAGGCCCCGGTTTTACTTTTCAAAGGAAGCCTAAAAATTGATTGACTCCAATCCAATCACCACCAATTTTGATCACTTGTATTTATTTCAATAAAAAATTATTCTCAATCTATTCCAGGGATAAAATAAAAATCCAAACGCACCCTTTCTCAATTGATACAAATCGTGTAGCACTTAACTCTTTTAATTATTCGATAAAAAGAAAGGAATATTATCTGGAGAATATATTTGACTGTAATCGCAGAGGCGTTATGAGGGTGAGAGTGCGAGGTCAAAAGTGGAAGGGCAGAGGGCAAACGGGCAATGTCAGAGGCCTAGAGGGTATAGGGGTATAGGGTATATAGGCGTATAAGCCACCTGCGAAGGTGTCGGTTCTGAGGTCGTCATCGATCCTCGAGCTGGTGGGGACGATTGGTGCAATGCGGCCCAGGGGCCAAAAACCTCCCTAACCCCCCAATCCCCCAGCCCCTCAATTAACACAACAACCACTCTTCACACACAACATTATTCAACAATCGTTCACGATATATCGGCTTTTCGCTCAATAAATAACACCTTGGCCGTTTATTTGCAAAGTTTCGATCTTTTATTAGGGTTCTGTACAAAAATAAAAAGGGACCCTATTAGTGTCAATACAATGTCTGTCTGTATGTATGTCTCTCCTAGCACTGTAGCTTGTAAACTATAAATTAGATACAAACGTGATATCCATTCTATAGATTTCTCGTCTATACCAAGTCGTTATCTAAATTGAATAATATTGTTCTCTAAGGCAGTGGTTCTTAACCTATAGGTCGCAAATCATATTCTTTGGGTCGCACAGAGTCGTTAAAAAATATTTAAATATTTTACTACATTGAAAAGTTTTTGTTTTGCCGAAAGTAGCAGAGTTGTTTGTTGATTCACAAAGAGAAACAAAGAGGCTGTTCTCTGCTTGATGCAAATAAACATACACACATATATATCGAAATTATATATATGTATATATATTATTTATTTGTTTGAGACTATGGTTTCGAAGACTTGGTCTTCATCATCAATCCTTTTAAATTATAAATATTATTTTTCATGGAGTCAATATCGTATGGATATTAAAAATTTTAACTGGCTCACAGCTAAGTAAAGATCGAAAATTTTCAATATCCATACGATATTGACTCCCATGAAAAATAATATTTATAATTAAAAAGATTGATGATGAAGACCAAGTCTTCGAAACTATAGTCTCAAACAAATAAATATTATATATACATATATATAATTTCGATATATATGTGTGTATGTTTATTTGCATCAAGCAGAGAACAACCTCTTTGTTTCTTTTTGTGTATTTACTACATTTATTTTCAATAAGTTTAAAAATATATCTTAATTTTCTCAATACTTTTTTAAAATACGTACTTTTTTATTAAATTTTCCTTGGATCGAAAAGTACCTTTTTTATTTTAATTGTTTAAAAAAATTTTATATCTGAGTAAAGAAAAGAAAATTTCTAAGTATGAATTAAAAAAAGGTAATGTAAAAATTTGGCATGTTTCTCAAATGTGGGTCACGGCTTAAAAAGGTTAAGAACCACTGCTTTAAGACTATATTTAAAAAGAAAAACCCTATTAGTTTCGCTACAATGACTGTCGGAACATTGTAGCTCATAAACTAAATAAGTTACAAACTTGAAATTTACAAATTATACCTTTTATTCATTTTCTCCGAAATCAAAAATTGTATAAAAATTTTAATTGAATGATTATTTTGGGAAGAGTCTAATTTAGAATCCAAAATAAAAAATACTTTTTTTTATCATGGGGTGTGAGGTATTCCTGAAAAGATCTCAGTTGAGAAGAATTAAAAAAAAAAAATTATAGATTGACTGTGTAGGAGGGACCTAAAGTGGACATTTTTATGTGATTTTTATACTTATCAGTGTTCAGTAGTAGCTAAACTTAAAATTATGAAAAAATTTCATTCACTTCTTCTCAACGAGAAATTAGAAATAATTTTATATCTCAAGTATTTTGGAAGATATAAGTTATATAACCGTCAGTATGCGGTTCGATTCTCACTTGGTCAAGTTCCTTTAACATTTTTATCACAAGTTTTGAAATACGAATTCTCCCTACCCCTTCTTTTTGGAAAACTTGTAGCAAAGCAAATAATTACAATCATAATCATGATATGTAAATCAATTTTTAAAGGATTCGTTTGAATCTAGAATATGAGCAAGAGTGTCAAGAGAGAGAAAACGCAGTGAATTTATATTGCTTTAGATGATGTTTAGATTCAGCTATTGGCATTTGATAGAGCATTAAACGGGTCATATATGGAATATAAATCCCATCTGAATTCAACAAGGTTATCTATTAATGGCTCATTCAGTGAAGTATTTCACAAACCCAAGTTGAAACTAATATAATTTGATTGTTGAAACTTGGATGGTGTTGATCTCTTTGTGCTTTGTTCTCTATAAAGCACAATTAGTTTAAATTAGCTCCTCACTATATTACGTTTAATTACTAGATAACAAATAATAAAATATGTAGCAAGGAAAATTGGTTTCTTATTCAGGTCCAGGCGATTTTTCATGTGCCTGCAGCTTTCCACCCTCTACAAGACCCAAATTCATCCCTGTCTCCAATATGGCTCTTATCTGTGGAGAGGGGCCTCCAAGCATTCTCTTGCCACACTGAATGCAATTCAGAAGCGAGCAATTAAATTAATAGGAGACCCAGCCTTAACTAACTCACTTGGCTCCCTAGCACACCGTAGAACTATTTCTTCCCTTTACCTGTATTATAGTTACTCTCATGGTGTCTGTTCAGTCGAGCTGAAATCAATTTTCCCCCTAAAGCCCTCTTTGAGAGAGACACACGGTTTTTGAACGCTCAGCACCCCTTCGCTGTCAATTGGATAAAAATCGAACCAGCGCTTACGCCAACTCTTTCATTCTTATGAACTCCAGAGACTGGAACTCGCTTCCAGCTACTGTCTTCCCCGAGACTTATAATCTTCAGTTGTTTAAGACCCACACCTACGGATACCTTCGACACCTACCCAGCCCATAAAATCACCTCTTCTTCTTCTTCTTCTTTTCACAATGGAGGGCCCAACCCAGAACTTTGGGAGATGCACCTTTTTGGTGTGACTCCTCACATCAATTTCATAAAAAAAAAATATATCATTGGTTTCAGGAACATTTCAATGGCACCCACGGTGAAGATGGAACATTTATTAAATTCTATCACTTAGTTGCCTGAACTTTAACAAGTGTTGATAAATTAATAAAGTAAAGGGAGTGTAGTTTCACAGTGAATGAAATAAATCTCAAAGAGGTTTATACAAACTCAATATATTTCGGATTATTAGAGTTTACAGTTTAAAAAGTTTTTAATCTGTAAACTCCTGATGATGGACTAATAATCCAAAATATATTGAGTCTGTATAAACCTCTTTGAGTCTTATTTCATCCACTATGAAACTACACTCCCTTTACTTTATTAATTAATATCATGTTTCACCTAAAACCTACACCACTTTCCCTAAGTAAAAAAAAAAAACAAGTGTTGATAGATACAGTCACAATCCACCAAACTAGTGCGTTTTAATTAGGTAAATTTTTATGATTTTCTATACATGATTCACATAAAAAGAAAGAATGACAGACAGTTATGATTCTATTTAAGAGAAGAATATTATCAGGAAAAATATCTAGAGAATTTTAAATATGATTACTAGCATTATTCAAATATCGATAGAGGAATTTTTTTAATATCTATAGAATTTTATATATGATTACAAGCATTATTAAACTATCAATAGGAGAATTTTTTCCTTTATTAGTTTTATGAATAGGAAATTGAATTGAAAGCTAGGAAATTCTTTAAATACCAAAATTACATTTCAAAATTTGAACATGTTAATGATAAAAAATATTATTATTATCATTTTCGTCTATAATGTGTATTAATGAAAGTTTAAAATGGGATTTGAGGACAAGTTTTTGTGTGATTTTTTTTATTTTTTCCTCCAACATTTCGTCGACTTTGCCAATTTCTTCAGGTTTTCAAATAATTACATCACACATTCGTCTAAAACACATTATTTTTCTTTATCTCTTTTACCAATGACCATTAGAAATTCAAAAATTCAATGATCCGAATTTTTTGAATTTTTGAATTTCTAATGTTCATTGGAAACAAAGATAAAGAAAAATAATATATTTTAGAGGAATATGATAATAAGAATATAACTATTTGAAAACCTGAAGAAGTCGGCAAACTCGACGAAACGTTGGTGGAAAAATAAAAAAATTACATAAAAACTTGTCCATATTCCCATTATAAACTCTCGTTAAAAAAATGTTTTCATATATGTAGATGAAAATAATTAATCCCGTTCAGGACGAGAGCAATTTGTTCGTTTTATATTAAATTTATTCTATGAATCTCAAGGTCTTCCAAATGACAAATTAAATTCATTGCTAGTTATTTTACTATTCATTTTCCACTGATTACGACTGAAATTCTGTACTTATTATCTTTCAACATTACAACATTACTAGACTACTTATGTTCTATCACGTTCCAATTCATTTGAAATTTTAATTGAAATACAAATATTCTAAATTCTGTTTTTTTTTTTTCTAATCTATTTAGATATTTGAAATAGTGACCAAAACGTTATTGATAATATTTGAATGTTTATAGGAAAAACAATAAAGCAAAAATAGTTGCAGAAAAACGAAAAACAAAAAACAACTCTATTAGTGTGGATATAATGCCTGTCGGTCTGCCAGTGCATTGTAATTTATAAATTAAATAACATACAAACCTGAAATTTAAAAGTTATATATTTCATATCCAAACGCCTCCCACTCGATCGCGATCCCAAAGGTCGAAAATAATTTTCTTCTTCACTCTAGGACGCAACCACAATGAGGCCACGTCGAAAGACAATTATAAATTAAATTAAATTAGGGAACGAAGAAAAGATTTTTATATTATAGACAAAAGGATCAACCGGGATTCGGACCCTGGATCTCCGCATGTGCGCTGCGATGCCTTTATAAGAGCCTTAGCTCTTATCAACTCGGCCACCGATGACTATATGAATTTGGAATTTCATTTTTATTTAATCTTTTAATCTCTTCCTCCATTAAATTAAATTAGGGAACGAAGAAAAGAATTTTATATTATAGACAAAAGGAGGAAGAGATTAAAAGATTAAATAAAAACGAAATTCCAAATTCATATAGACATTAGGTATCAGCTTGGGTTCAGGGATCGGTGGCGGAGAGGATAAGAGCTAAGGCTCTTATAAAGGCATCGCAGCGCATATACGAAGATCCCGGGTTCGAATCCCGGCTGATCCTTTTGTCTATAATATAAAAATCTTTTCTTCATTCCTTAATTTAAGTTATATATATATATATATATATATATATATATATCATTTTTCCGAGATCAAATATCGGTTTAAAATTTTATTTATGATTATTTTGGGTCGAATTTTTTATGGAGACAAAAATTAAAAATCCTTTATTATCATCGGGTGTGAGATATCCATGTAAAGTACTCATGTAGAATTAGCCATTTAAGACGAGTTTTGTACCTAACGAGATTTTCAAACAGGGACGTTAAAATTATTGAAAAATTCTCCAAATATGTCCATTCTTTGCTTATGTACTTCATATAAGAACGACTTTGATACCTCAAGTATTTTAAGAGTTAAATCATTTTTCTTAAATTTACATACAAATTTATACTCCTAGGTCTCTATTTTAAGCCATATCTTGGCGATCGTAGCGTAATATCTAGAGAGAAAGGCTAATTGTACTGGTCCAATCTATTTGAGATCAAAATATAATACTAAATTAAATATTTCTGATAAATTTTTAAACGTTTTTTTTTTTTTTTTTTAATAATAATAATAATTAAGATTCAGAAAAATCAAATGTTTCTTTTAAACTAATGTCTGGTTTTATACGGATAAGTTTCTGGATTCAGCTTTAATGGGTCAAGAGTATTACAAGTATATTGTTTATTTCAAGATAATTACTTAAATTTTAAATTTTTATTAATGGAAATTATTTTCCATAAATAATTTTTACTTAAGGAGGTTCTTTCGCGACAATCCACACAAAAAGTTTTAGCCTCGTAACCACTCTATAAATATGAACGGCGCTAAAATTTTAGGTTATGTTTTTTTAACGTGTCTGTATTTTTACACTACTACTTCTCTTTATGAATGGATCGTTTCCAAACTATTGATATTATATTCCCTCCACTAAAAATAATCGCCCAAATATGTTTTTTTTTATTTTTTATCAAAAATTTCAATTTTTTTTTTTTTTAAGTTACTCCGAATATATTATTCTATTTATAAGAATTTTGCTGGCTTGGTGTGTACTGGATATATTAATTTTTTATTGTTAGGATAAATAAACTGAATTTGCTTCTTTCCAGTAATTTATTTTGTTTTTCAAATGGTTATTCCATAACCTATATTATTCTAACAAATATTATTTTTTCATCAAGATGGTGAAAATCCTTCAATGAAAAAAAATAAAATAATGATCATTTTCCCACCCTTTCCCAATCTACCATATGTAAAAATTTTCATTTTAATTGCGATTATTTCAGTTTGGTGTGGTAAATCGTCTTCAAATTTTAACAGTGTGTTTATTATGCTTTTGATGACTTATATTCCAAGTTTCGAAGACTTCTTGAATAAATACCTTAATAAATAAATGTTTAGGCAAAATTAAAAAGTGTTTTTTTTGCTAGATGTAAAACAAGTTTACCTACATAATATATATATATAATATCTACGTATTTTTTATTTATTTGTGGCTTTGCACTCTACATCTTTCATACGAATATTCAATAGAGGTGTTTTAATAAAAAATTGAATTGGAAAGTTCTATCGAAGATAATTGGAGAAAGTTAAAGCGAGATATTAAACTAAACCTTTATCACTATACGTTTTCACCTTCAAATCACGATTAATAAATTTGATATTGGGACTAGTTCTTTTGAAATTTAATTTAATTAATCCCAATTTGAAATTGTATAATTCAATATGAAATTGTTGGTTCAAATTTGAAGTTGAATAGGCAGGTAGCGTATATACCTACGCCTTAAGGCAGCTTGCCAGCATTACACGCTCAAAGAAGAAAAATATTCACATTTCAGATTCATGAGTCCATTCTGAAAGGCACTGTAAGCGCTCCACTGGTGTAACTAATCAAATTTACATGTAAATTTGTCTAATTACACCGGTGGATAATTTAATATTGCGTTTTAGGATCAACCCATAAGACCTCCGTTCTCTTTAAAGTCCACCAATGAAAATCTATTAACTCTCTGTTTCCAGGATATTTGATCAATTAAGACCCGACATTGTATAATCAATAATGTAAGTATGTAAGACCATAAAATTCGCGTTATCACTTCCTCCCTTACAGTAGCCGTCCAGTCGTACCCTTGAACACGAATAGTCATTTTACTGTATTTTATAATGAAAGAATAAAAAATATTTTTATGACATATTATAATATTGTAAACATTTAGAAAATATGTATATTCGTTTTTAGGGCTCCGCTTAAGGAGGTTCGGGACAGCAACTCTCTCTGGTTGATCTACGAAAAAGTCTTTTGTATTTCTGCAGAGTGACAACTTCTCCCTAATAAATTTTTTAATGAAAAAAAAAATTGTTAATAATGAGGTTAATTTCGAATACAAATCTTTGTTTTGATAATATTAATAAAAAAAATATTGAGATAAATTTTTTCTCATTATAAAAACATTTATTTAACACAAAAACGATTTCAAGAAATAGAGTTGGAATTCTACACTAGTGCTTTTGTTATATATTGTTGGCTGCAAATAACTTTTTATTTTTTACATTTATGAATAACTAATTAACTAGACTGTTAAATCTATTGAAAAATGTATCATTCGATTCATAAATGTTGAATTATTGATCTGTATAAATTTGTTGAAAATAGTATAATTTGTATAGTAGTAATAGCTCAACAACAATTTTCAATCATTTATTTCTCGGTAATGGGACAGACGATCAACTTCAAATTTCGGGAATAAATATTTAATACATCAATGATTCGATGGTAAAAATTTGAGAATTTTCTTATAAAAATGATAAACGGTCCCAAACCCCCTTAAAAGTAAAACGAGGCCCTATTACTGTCACAACAATGTCTGTATGTTTGTCAGAGCAATGTATGATAGCTGATGCTAAATGAAATAAAAAATACGAACTTGGAATTTACAAGTTAATATATTCATTTTTCCCGAAATAGAAAATCGTATTTCAATAATTTTAATCGAATGATTATTTTGGGAAGGGTAAAATTTTTCATGGGATGGAAAATAAGACACGTTTTTGTATCATTAGGGTGTGAGGTATAGTACACCTGCAAAAATGTGTTTAAGAAGAATAATAATGCTCATTTTGTTTATATTTAATTCATTTTAAAATGACGATGTGAGAGAGTTCATTTTTAGCTGATTTTTTTACCTGGCGGCTTAAATTAAAATTATGAAAAAATTCCACACATTTTCTCATTCTTTCCTTAGTAACAACATATATGAACGAATCTAATATCTCAAGTATTTCGGAAGATTTAAGGTACGAGACTCTTGATACGTGTTCGGATTCGAGCTTGGCTAGCTTCTTTCTAGATATAACATATATACCAGGATACAAATTAGGTTATTTCCTCATTTTTGTTTATTCTTTTGGATAGCATATTCTATCCTCAGATAATAAACAAATTGATGTTTCTGATGGTTAAAAGAATACGGCAAACGTGTCTTTTAGGAAAATCATTTCCAAAGTAGATAAATTAAATATAGATAAAAATCAAGTAACCAGTTTAACACAGAAGTGAGAGCCAAAATTACATAAAAATTTGGCACTTTTTGGTCCGATAAAATAAAGTTTTCCTGCGTTTATGAAAAATTAATAGAGTAAAGGGTGTGTAGTTTCACAGTGAATGAAATAAAACTCAAAGAGGTTATACAGTATTAACTTGTAAACTCCTGATGATGGACTAATAATCCGAAATATATTGAGTTTGTATAAACCTCTTTGAGTTTTATTTCATTCACTGTGAAACTACACACCCTTTACTCTATTAATTAACATCATGTTTCACCTAAAACCTACACCACTTTCCATAAGTAAAATTTATGAAAAATATTCAGATTCGATTTTTGTCTAGGATTAAGGAGCTATTCTAAAAAAAATCATTTAAAGATTTTAAGAGTTACCAGTTAAGAGTTTCTTAAAAGAGATTCCCCACCATTCTATGGAGAGGAAGGAATCCCTAGAGAACCACGAGAAATAGTGAATTAAGTAACCCAAATGTTTTCAAGACAGTTAATTTTAAATAATTATTTTCCCTTGCGGTTTCTGGAACATTGTGAAATAAGTAATATATGTGTTAAATAACTTTTTTTACACAAATTAGATACCTATGCCAAAACCACGAATGTATAAATTTTCTCATTAATGTCATTTTTTAATCCAATTATTGACAAACTATCTAAATGTGTTAGAATGAAGCTCAACCTTGAATCAGGTAAATAGTATGTTATAGAAGATTTTCAAATAGCAATTACTGAAAACATTCGTGGTTTTGGCATAAGGGTGACGATACGAAAATCGTTTTCAATTTTTCGGATACTTTTTGAATTATTCAAATTTTAATGCATTTAGAGACTTCGTCTGAGCTCGAAAAGATCCATAGATATTTTAGATAACGTGGAATGTTAGTTGAGAATAATTGAATTTTTAAATAATTTTTTTTTTCTAGGGGTTTCCTGAATATTATTTCAAGAGTAGCGAAAGGATAACAAACGATGGCGTAGATTATTTAATATCTATATATAAAAATGGTGATACTTTTTCAAGACTTAGTATACTCTCAACAAATTTTTAATCATTTTCAAAATATAAACATTTTGGTATCGGAATAAATTTAAATTCTCGTATTAGCACCTTTACAAAAAATCGAAAATTTTCGAATGAATCCAAAACTTCAGGAGTTCGGCGAGCTTTGATTGCTGAAAATATCGTTTAAGATAGTTGCTTCGCGACAATACTAGCAAAAAGTTAATGCTAAAGTATATAGAACAGACAATAAGGATTCATAATTAATAAACCCATTTTTTTTTTTTTTTTTTTATGAAACCTACATCGTATCTTACTCAAGTTTTATTATTATATTAAAATGTTTCACCTAGAACCAACACCGAACTCCTTAAAAGTTATTAATAAACCCAAAACTTTTTGCTGTTTATGTCCACTACTAGCCAATTCCGTGCTCGTTTGACAAATCTGGCAACACTGTCCCCACTTGTATATATTTTATCATAGAAATCTCAGAAAAGTATATTATAAAGGAAGAAGTTTATAAAACAAAAATTTCTTAATAAGCGATTGAAAGCTGTTACGACAATGGCTGAAGCGAAAAAACGCAAATAAAAGTATTAAAGTTAACCCACTTTTTTAGGTTAAATAAATGCGTTGTTGACAGCTTGTTTTTAGTGTAAATTTTTTATTATACATTTTTCATTAATTGTTATTTCAGAAACTATGTTGTAACTATGAATTAAAATTTTCTTAAAAAATGTATTAGTTATTGTTTAATGTTGGTTTAGTTTTGGTAACAATGCTAAGAAAAGTTTCTCAATTCTAATTAAATATGTATGTAAACTTTCCAATATCTCGTATAGTGTGCAATGTACGATATAAGAGAAAAACTCTATCTTTGGAATTTAATATCTCCGGAACTCTATTATTCACCAATCGATGTAGAAGTATTTAAATAATAATCTGTCTAAATTTCACAAAAATCCTAAGAAAACCCATATGCTGAAACAACTACCTTAAATAAATAGACTTTCAACGCCTGATTATATATTTTTTTACAATTTGAATTTAAAAATGGATTTTAAAAAAGAATTATATAGGTATATTATGAATATATATGTTTCGAGCTATTCTATCTTAGCAAACAGTTTAAATGTGATATTTTTTGGTGCGTATAAAGCCAACAGGTTCAGCCATTGAGGAAAATGCCACGAAGCGTGAATGTCACCTGAACAATTCCAATTATTTAATATTACAGTTTTTAGAATTTAGAAATTATAGAATGTGTAGGTAATATAAATATAGGAATATACTTTTTTGTACTTGTCCAACCAGACACGTACCTATCCAAAAATTATTTTTCCTGACAAGTTCAGATTTTTTTTTTAAAAACCCAGAAATTTATCAAAAGTACTTAATATATATAAAAATATTCGAAAATAAACGTTATTTAAAATATATTTTTTTTTCCTGGGTTTACATTTACATATAGTCATTTAGATGATATGAGGGGGGGACTTCTTCAATATACGAATTGTTAAAAAATAATCCAGTGTACCTATTTTTTCTGCTTTTTATTCTTATCATGTCCCCCTTCGTCCTGTCTACATGAGATGTAATTTTCTACATGCGAAATAAAATATTTTCAGACATAAGAAAATAATATAATTATAATATAGTGAAATTGAATTTTCTTCAAAACAATTAAAGAAAATTCTACATTCTCTAAAAAAAAAAATAAAAAACACAATTCTATCGTCACATCTAAGATTTTAGTAGAAAATTTGTTTATATTGCATGTCAGAGGTCTTCACCCCCCCCCCCCCCCCCGGGAAGACATTCATATCTTTGTTTTAATTATGTAAAAATAAAAAGTTCAATCAGACTCACCACAGAGGTCACATCTTTTCAAGGCTTTCTCGAGAGTATTGATGTAAATCTGTAAAGAAAAACATAAAATATAATATTTATATATAGGCAAAATATAATATAATTAAAGGAGTTTTTTTAAAAAAAAGGTTATAGTGGTGTTTCACAAGTAAAAATAAAATTAAAAAAAACTTAAATATTTTTTTTAATTATATTTTTGGAGTTTGAATTTAAATACTCTCTAGATATTTCGGGTTTTTAGCCTATCATCAGGAGTTTGAGTTTACAAAAGACTTCAGCCTTCAGTTTTTGTAAACTCAACCTCCTGATGATGGGCTAAAACCCGAAATATCTAGAGAGTATTACTCAAAAATATAATTAAATTTTTTTTAATTTATATTTTTACTTGTGAAACACCACTATAACCATTTTTTAAAAAACTCCTGTGTTTAATATGTTTCACTATAAACCAACACCGCTTTCCCTAAATGTTATAATATAATTATGTATAAATTAGAAAAAAATGTTTTGGTAGATTTTCTAGTTAATATGAATCTTAGAGTCTATAGAATATTGTTTAAAAGAATAATGGGTTTTTTTAAGTAGTTATTTTTATTTGAATTGTTTTTTAGAGCAAGCAAGTTCCCAGGTTAGGAACCATGGGGTCCACTCTCCCATGAAATTATCTAGTTGACACTATATGTGTATGTAGATGAAAATTTAATATAAAATATCTTTTAAAATTTTATTTAACATTTATTCTAATATTTTTATTATAATAAAAACCAAAATTATTTATATAAAATTCTGATTTTTTTACAAAAAAATGGCCACTTTTACGAAAATAATTCTGTGTAAGTATTTGTAGTATTCGAAAGAGTTAGTGACTAGTCTCTCTAAAATTACAAGAGTATATTATTTATTATTTATGCAATAGATAAGCCGATGGAGGTGATTTTGAGAGCAAATTATTTTTGTTTCTACTTTTGCATAAGTTTTAGAAAAATCAGCCTTATTTCTATTCTAATCATCAGAATTTTTTCTCATTTCAACAGAATGAGTTGTAGCTTCAGGGGCTGTGACCTTCGAACCCTGATGAAACTACATAAAATATTTAATTAAGTACTTAGGTAATTTTTTCAAACTTGAAAAAAATATATTTTCCAAAATTCAAGGCTAAACACATGTCGGAAAAATATTATCTTTTGAGTGCAGTCAAAATGCCCGAATGTAAGATTGGCACTTGGTCGACTCAAGAGAGAACGAGCTCTTCTGACATGGAAATCAGACATTATAATAATAACATGATACGGAAATATATATTTTTTTTATTTAATTAATTATTTAGCTTAGTGATTCCATTTAAAGCAGCTAGTAAAAGGTAATAGAAAGTGATGAAATACTATCACCCCCCCAAAAAAAAGTAGCAACTAAAAATGTCTACTAATTGGCCTATTTTAGACAAATTGTTCTAAATAGGATTCTTTTTCGGGCAGTTTCTGTCGATTCCATGAATCAAACCATTCATTTTCAAATTAAAACAATCTTGTTATTATATGTTTATAATATACATGTATATAACTATATACCGAAGTGTTTGTTATGAAAATGAACAATAAAAGATTAATGGTCAATAAATGTCTCTAGTCCGTCAGGAATCTCTTCTGCAGCCCATAAATTATCCTGAGAGTAAATGGTGATTCATGTGATTGAGTAAGCTATGAAACATTTTGTTTTAAATAATTCAAATAGGAAACATATTAGAAATAAAAATATCTTAGTTTTTAGTGATGTTTAATTGAATTTTTGTATATAATCCAAATTAATCGGAGATTAAAAATTAGTATTGTTATTTGGCAAGCTATGTTGCAATTATTTATGTCCATCGATTAAATTAATAAGTTGTTGTAGAGAAATACGGATAATAGCTTATGCAAATAATTTTATTTTTTGCCAACGTTTCATCAACTTTGTTGACTTCCTCAGGGCTCAAACAAATCAACTTCTTTGAATATTTGTCATTTTATTAATATTCATTCTTAGCAAACGCATAATCACACAGATTGAAAATATTATAAGGATAATATGTGTTTGCTAAGAATGAATATTGATAAAATGACAAATATGCAAAGAAGTTAATTTGTTTGAGCCCTGAGGAAGTCAACAAAGTTGACGAAACGTTGGCAAAAAATAAAAATAATTTGCGTAAGCTATTGTCCTTATTTCACCATGTTGCAATATTGTGTAATATTTCCCTAATCAATATATTCCTTCGTTATTATTGTTATAGATAATTGGAGCAATAATCGTAATATTTAAACTTGTTTTTTTTTTTGTTTTGTTTTTTATATGAGAACTGGTACATGCAGGAGGAAGTTTCTGTTATTAGTAGCAAAAGCAGATAGCTGGAATATTGGTAGTACAATCGAAGAAGAATAGCAAAAGATAGTGAAGCGGCATTTTCCAATCTTGTAGCATGATGGACAGATGGAAAAGTTGAATGGCTGCGTCGGTCGCTTCGACTGCCTCCATGATTCCCGTTTCCGGGAAGTTACGCAGCCTCAACTGCCAACTTAACTCAATTAGATTTACAAGTGAAGCTAGAATATACCGAGTGGGATGCTGTTCAAGCTAGGATAATGTTTACAGCGGGAATTGGCCCACTCATTTGACAGATCTAGCTAGAGAATAGAAATGCAAGCGTACCTGATGTGCTCGTCTCGACAGCTGCTCTGCAAATGGGGGAGGGGCTACCTGACGGAACCAGCGACGCTGTCGCTCACCTGTCCGTCGTCCAGCCGGGCGGAAATGGACTCAACCGAGCCCGAAGCCGGTTCCCCCAGGTAATTACCTTCTTTGTTCACCTGGCGGCCCTGCAGTCGACCCCAGCGCCTAGCGTCTCAACAAATCCCGATCTGCGTTTCCGGATCCTAACAGACCAAATGGACGGAAATGCAACTAATTTTCCTGAGCCTCACTGTCGACTCGAGAGAACGAATATTTTCGAAACAAGCCAAATTCAGTGTATTAAAAGAAGCAGACAATTTGACGGAAGAACATCACTGAAATCTAATACAATCGAACCACGATAATTCGAAACTCAAAGGAAAAGCCCTTTTCTCCGAATTAAAGAAAGTGCCTGGAGCACCGAGACGATACTCGGTAACTTTTTGCCTCTGAATAGCTTAGGTAGTTCTTTTACAAATGCAAAAATTCAAGAAGTCTTTGAAACTTGGAATATAAGTCATTAAAAGCATAATACACATACTGTTAAAATTTGAAGACGATTTTACCACACCAAACATGGAAGAATTGCAATTAAAAATGAAATTTTTACACATGGTAGATTGGGAAAGGGTGGGAAAATGATCATTATTTTATTTTTTTTTCATTGAAGGACTTTGATGAGAAAACTAATATTTGTTAGAAAATATATTCGGAGTAACTTAAAAAAATTGACCTCTTAGTTTTGATAAAAAACAAAAGAAAAACATATTCGAGCGATTATTTTTAAGTGGAGGGGATATAATATCAATGGCTTGGAAACGATCCGGCAAGTATGTGTGTATCCATATAGAGATTTCGTAGTGTGAGTGATACAGTCACGTTAAAAACATAACCTAATATTTTAGTTCCGTTCATGTTTATAGAGAGGTTACGAGGCTAAAACTTTTTGTGTGGATTGTCGCGAGAGAACCTCCTTAAGTTTCAAATTCCAATACTCTGCGACATACCGAAGATGAGATATGAACGATTAAAATATTTATTTTACAACACTCCTAATTTACACCCCCTTACTTTATTTCAATCGGATTAAAATCTATACACGACTAACAACTCATGACACTTGATAAGTACACCAATTTTAAACAAAATCGTTGGTGCCGTTTTTGAGAAAATCAAAAAAAAAAAATCTTTCATGTGAATTTCAGCTTACGGTGTTTCGATTTCAAGCAAAATCTTGCTGTACCCCTTCTAGCCTATATCGGGCTTTAGTTTAGAATTTCGTAGCTCTGAGATTTATGGTTCCGAAACGCAGGAGGGGATACATTCTTACGTACGTAAGACGATATATGAATGATTAAAATATTTATTTTGCGACATGACTAATTTACACGCCCTTCCTTTATTTCAATCGGATTAAAATTTATACACGACTAATAACTCACGACACTTGATAAGTACACCAATTTTTAGCGAAATCGTTAAAACCGTTTTCGAGAAACCTCTTCTATATATATATACCTATATGTATACAAAATTGCTCATTTATTTATTTATTTATTTATTTTATTTATTAAAAACATTGTATCTGTAGGGCCATCTAGCCCCTTTAATGTACAATTTTCGGCCAATTCAATTACATAAATATTAATATAATACAAAACAAAAACGGAAAAACAAATATAAAAGCAAAAAAATTCAAAAAGTAAAACATATGGTACATAATAATTAAATGAAACATAAATATTAAAAATACAATATATATAGAAGGAGAGTAAAAAATAATAATGCCAACATATAGGATACAAAAACAGAAAATAGAAATAAAATATTAAGCTAGGTGATTGCGAAGTTCTTCCTCGAATGCTTCAGGACGCCCAATCTTCCTTACGTTGAGTGGCAGTGAGTTCCAGACCTTGGTCGCCGTAACCCTCAAATGAGTCCGCCATCATTCTGCTTCTATGTGGTGGACAGACCAGGCGCGCGCACGTATTGACGGACCACAGGCTAGCGTCCGACTGAGAATACTGAGTTAGTCAGGCGCACGACCCAAAAGAACCCCGTGCACAAACTTAGCATATCTGTACTTTCGGAAGGCACCGAAGTTCATCCCCAGGCACCGAAGTACATCCCCATTTAATAAGGTAAGATAAGATTAATTAGTACGTTCGGAAGGCCTTAATTGCCGGACGGGCCTCTGTGCTGAATTCAGTCGAAAATTTCAATTTGTTTTTGATTACCTATTCTTGTTTAGAAGTATCTAAAACAAGGGTTTTCTATGAACTATTTTTTTTCTGTCTCTCTGTTTGTTTGTCTAACTGTCTAACCTATATATATGTGTCTGATTGTATCTGCATCTGTCATCATAATCATCTAAAGTTACAATAAATTACATCACTCGGTAAGCTCAGCAGCAAAATTCGGCAATTCTGGAATTATAAATTCACCCAAGAATCTTTAATTTTATTTGAAGATACAAGGTGACAACGAATGCTCGTAGAAAGATTTGGTATTCTAGAACCAAAATGTTTAGATTTTTCATAAAGAAAAAGTAATTGGATTTTGGGTTTTCTAGCTTCAGAACATACAGGATATCAGAAAAAACATATTGTTGTTTGGGAAACGAACAAATAGCCATAACTGATTTAACGCATTATACCTACATTTCTATTAAAAACTGCGCCACTGTACAAAGTTTCAACTTTCTAGCACAAACCACTCCTCAAAAATTGTCATATCACTAAAATAACAGTCTAGACAGTCTTGAAAAAACTTTGCTTTTTCGTCTAATTTCATTATTGTCCGAGGGGCTCTCTGCCAATGGAGAAGAAGGCCCAGGTTTAAGCCCAGTTCTTTGCAAAAATTTGACTGCGTTTAATCTGCAGATTTATTTGTTACCAACATTGACGTAACTAGGATTATTTTATATGATGAGGTTTGAAACCATCATCTATTTTGCTTCGCCCAATAATTAATTATTTGTGTGATATCTGGAGTGGGCCCCAAGGACCCTAAGGGCCAGTTGTATGTCGGTTGGTAAAGTCTGTAAAAGTTGACAAAGGGTAAAACCTTAGAATTCCCATTGTGCGGGTTGGATGGCCAATCAGATTACACTCACTTTCATCTGATTGGCCATCCCTCCGGGCACAAGGTGAATTCTGAGCTTTTACCCTTTGTCAACTTTTACAAAGACTTTGCCAACCGACATACATACTGGCCCTAAATTGGATCGTGACCTTCCGGGCTTACCAGTAGATTTACGCGCCTGGTTACGGACAAAATGTGAAAATTCAGGCAATGTATAAAATAGCCAGTCATATATACATATATATATATTGCCTGCTGTTTTCAGGAAAACAATGAAATTTCTTCGTTTTTAGAATATATATTCTTCTTTTCGTTTTGCATTCGGAGATTCTCATCTTGAACAAAGCCGTTTAGAAATGCATGTAAAGTTTCAAGTTTGTAGAAACTGTCATTTTTCACCTTCATTACAAAAATAGTTTCACGAGTTTCCCTGGTTTCAGTGGACAACAGAAATTCAAAGGAACGAGTGGCAATTTTGTGTCAGAATTCATCTTCATTTTATTTGCCTGGTTTTCAAATTTCACATTTTTCCTTCGATATTGATTGAGAACTTAAGCAATGAGCCAAATATGAGCAATAAAGCAAAAACTGAATGAGGAAAATTCTGAAGGGTAAAATGTAAAATGTTGACTCTTGACGCATTCGTAAAATGAATCATTCGGCTATAGTCTTTACAATTAATATAAAGAGAAAACAATGAGCTTGTCCTCTGCTTGATGCAAATAAACATATAGTATATATTTATAATTTGTTTGTTTCGAAGGTTTGACCTTCATCAACAGTCTTTTAAATTAGAAATATTGTATATATTTTTTCTCATGGGTTCGAATACTCGATTGGATTTAGTTAAATTCGTTTTGTAGTAATAGTAATCAGGTCACTTAACAAACGAATTTGTTAACAGATAATATAATTCTAATTAAGTCTGATGATGAAGGTCAAACTTCGAAACTGTAGTCTCAATCAAATAAATATAAATATATCTATATGTTTATTTGCATCAAGCAGATGACAAGCTCATTGATTTCATTTTATGAATCAATAACTTTGCTACAGTCATCAAACACATAATTTCAATTGGGTTCGAATCTATAATTAAAAATATTTTTGCTAGATATCGTACTTTTTTGACTCGGATATGTTAATTAATTTATCTATTATCATTTTTATCTAGATATATAGCTTATAAAGAATTTATAGGTTCCATCGCATAGTCAATTTTTACTATGATGTATTAATTTTTCTAGTGGTGTTAGACTAGGTAACTTGTTAAAACAAGTCTTCTGTTTTATCCCTCATTGAAGGGACTTATGAACAAGTATGTTCTTTATTGCTCTATATTCAGTCGGCCATTCGTGATGCCCTTGGCTGGTTGCGGAGGGATCGGGTTTGGGATGCTCTGCTTGCCCTACTGTGCCCCCGAGCAGCTCGCCTTAGGGATCAGCACTTGAGGCTGGCGAATTCAGTGGCAAATATGAACGAATACGATCGGCTGGCTAAATGGGCATCTATGTTCCCGAAGCCAATAAAGGAAAAGAAGAAAAAAAAAAAACTTTGCTACTCTCTGCAAAACAATTTTTTTCAATTATCCGGTTAACCCTCGAGAAGAGACACATATTTTGACCAGTCAGCACAAGTAAACCTACATGAATCTTATAAAATTTATTTTTATTGTTTTTTAGATTTAGGGGTTCAAATTCAAAGGGTATACTATACCTGTTGAAAAGTTAAAAGAGACACCCTAATATATTATAATTAAATAAACAAATAAATATACATATATATATATATAAATAAATATATATATATAATGCAAAATTTTGAGGATGTATAACATTTTTTAAATATATTATTTATTACTCTTATTTCTAGAATGAAAGCTATAGTCGAAATTTATTTGAAAGATTTCCATTAAAACAATGTTTTTTCAGTGCTAACAGGTTACGTTGCAGGTGCCAGGTTTTTAGACGCAACCAGCCTGGAGGATCGATTGTTTTTTATATTTCTTCTAACCATAAATTTTCCTCAACTATCGATCTAATATTTTTTTATTTTATTTTTTTCATGACAGCGACATGCAGATTGGTATACTACTGAGGTGGAGGAGTTTTACCGACGTTTGTCTTATTTAAATAGCTGGAATCATGTATTGGAAAAAACAGGGCCGGCTAAGGGTTCGCGGGGCCTGGGGGCAACATTATTTATCAGGCTTCAAAACCAGAGACGTAGCTAGCACATATAGCAAGAATTAGCAAAGCTTACGGGCCCTGGTGTTTTGAGACCTCACATTATTTGATTAAAAATATAATTTAGATTAGTGTGGATATTGATGAGGAAGTCCAAAAAAAGAAGATAATTTTATATTATCTTTTTTATTCATCAACCGACGTTCAGAGGCTATTCCCTCCTTCTTCGGGGGTTTGAAAGGAGGGAATAGCTCTCGAAACGTCGGTTTATTTTTTGACTGCCTCATCAATATCCACTCAATTTCACTTATCAGTCCGTCTCCAAAAATAACTTCAATCTTATAATTTAGATATTTATATTTATCTTGTGTTTAAATAAAATTACATTTTATTTACTTTAAAGTATTACTTTATTATCAAATGTGAAAAAAGTGTTTTTAATAAATTTTTATGAATTTTAATTAATGAAGGTGAAGGGACCATTATATATATTTTGCTTTTTTCTATGGCGTCCCTGAATGCGAGCCAAAAGATGTCAGAGAGGTTGCATTAAATTCGGACCTTATTAAATACATTGAAATATGTCATCTCTATCGTGATTTTCGCAAATAGTTGGATTTTTCAAAAAAAAACTCAGTATTTTAAATTGCTTTTTTTTTAATGCAATCGAATGCACCAGAAATATGCATCTTATAGGAGCCGGTTGTATGTCGCATTTACTTTACGACATACAACCGGCCCTTAGGATCT
The DNA here is from genome assembly GCA_024734495.1 of Forficula auricularia. Classification (NCBI taxonomy): domain Eukaryota; kingdom Metazoa; phylum Arthropoda; class Insecta; order Dermaptera; family Forficulidae; genus Forficula; species Forficula auricularia. The sequence goes on along the minus strand of JALMQS010000873.1, from coordinate 232,566 downwards.
CGAAAGACCCTTAGATTACCGATGAGAAGTAGAAATTGTTCAAGCAAAAGCCGAAGACGTAGGTGTTTGTTCACCCGAGTTTTGAGGGTTTAAAGGTTATAAGTGTCGGGAAAGACAAAAGCCGAAATGGAGTTCCAGTTCCTTGAAGTCATGGGGACAAATCTATGTGTGGTCCGGCACTTTTCCAATTTAACCGCGAAAGGTTTTGGGAATCGGCAAGACGGGTGCTACGCCCAAAGCATGTTTGGGGGGGAATTACTGACTTTAACTAAAGGAGCACACTCTTTGATAGTATCTATAAAATAGGGAAAGCGCGGAAATACCTCTTCGATGAGACAGCGAATCGAGGGAGGTCGTGAAGGTCGGGTCCTCAATCAGCCTGATAGCACGTTTCTAAATTGCATCCAGAGTGGCAAGAGAATGAATGCTTAGTGGTCCCTAACAGATTTTATTCAAAATGATTACAATATACAATACTTCCTAAGAAATAAATACTAGAATTAGAATATACAAGGTGATAGCTATAATATAACCTTCTCCTTTTTTCAAAGTCGGTTAATTAAAGGGTTTAAGGTTTAGAGATGTTTTTTTGGATTTTTTCTCTTTGTTTAGCTCTATGTGGTCAATTTGAATAAAATATTATAAATCTAGTTCGAACCATGGTGTAGGTGAAATCCCGCTACCTGAGAAAACACGGGCGCCAAGTCTGTTTTGCGCCGTCGTGCGAAATACTTGATTGGCGCCTTTATTATGCACTGAGTCCAAATTACTGCGGACAGAACATTTTTTCACGTTTCAATTTTTTTTTATTTTTTTTTTAAGAACTAATAGGGATAATAATAAATAAATTAAAAAAAACTTTTTAATGCTTGATTACAACATTTCATCATACGTCATATATTTTGATGTAATAACGTAATAAGAGTGGATGTAAAAGAGGTTGAAATGTGAATCTTTTAAAATAAGAGACGTTTGTAGGTGAATTCTGTTTTTCTTAATTTTAAAAATAAATTTGTTCCTTTTTTTTATTTTAGTTTAAATTTTTTATGGTTCTTAAGAAAAATTATTTTTGAATTTTTTTTCGCTACAGACAAACTGAGCGATGCGCAGGCTAGAGGGTGGGGGAAGCATCAACAGACACAATCATGAAGAAACCTGTCCTCGCTGTTTGCCAGGGTCATTTAATAGTCACTTCACTTATAATAGGAGCCCCTGCTAGTTAGACAACTGAATTGGCAGATCACTTAAGGGTATGACTACCCTGGAAAAAGGCAGCACGCTATTTTTCCATTTTTACTCTATCTAATGCGAAGCAGATAAAGTATTGGATTGGTCTCGCGCCAAGTGCGACTTCAAATGGTCCTCAGGTTTAGGAGTGACATGAATATTGGGATCTAATAATTTCCTTGATAAAGAGAATTTGTCCCGAAACCTTTGAATATTTAATAAATGTTGAAATGATTTTTTTAAAGAACTGTATTTATTTATTCTTATTCCCTTATTTTTCACACATGACAGGCTTTTATATTAAAAATTTTTTTAATTGTCATGTTTGGGTCCGAGACATGAAAAACCTACGTTTCAGCTTATCTTGGATAAAGCTATGAAGCGGTTAGTGAAATCAATGTACTCTGAACGGACTCCCGAATCTTTGAAAACAATTTTTTTATAACTTACTGTAATAAATTTTAAATTCAAAATTATTATGTATAATGAGTAGTTAAATTGAAGATTAATCTGAATTAATTATTTATATGACTGGTTCAGAGTCTCTCATTTTTTATTCTTTGAACTCAGGGCCCTAATTGCATTAGCTTATACTACTGAAGAGCATCTAGTGTAGCCCATGTTCTTATGTATTTTTCTCCAGCCGTTCCTTTTTGCTCTAGTTCCGCTACATTTCCACTAAACTCTCCCTTTGGCCGTTGCTTAAGATTAGGCAATTATATAGAATTAAGTAAAGTGGTTTCTTTATCTATTATAGTTTTTGAACATATACTGAGAAAATCGGGCCCAAAGGGGAGAGGGCGCCTATGCCCCCAAATTAAAACAAATCCAAAATAATAATCTTATCCGTAAAATATATCTTATTTTATAGGTATTAGAAGATTAACAATATATATATCAGATATTACAATCTATATTATTTCGAAATGATAAATTTTTTTTATTTTTGTTTATCTACTACTTTTTATTTTCTGATGATTTTTTATTTTATTTAGGTATATATAGATATGTATTAATATATATATTGGTGACTTTTCAACCAGGGGATGCTGTCATTGGCGTAGTTAGGAAATTTTCCTAGGAGGGGCAGCCGCAGTGGCAGCGCCAGGGTTAACCGAGGTGTGGCGACCGCCCAACCCAAATTGTTCTCGCCCAACCATCCATCCAACCTGTTAAATTGAGCATTTGAGAAAAAATATTTAAAAACCAATAATTTTTAAGGATTTAGGTGCTCGGTTCTAGGTGAAACATTATAAATAACTTATGAGGAGAATTTTCTAGGTTAAGTTTCACAAAAAGGAAATATTAAAACAAATGTATATTTTTAGTTTGATTCACTCGATATATATTTCGGGTTATTAGCCCATCTTCAGGAGTTCAAATAAAAACTGCTTTTATTTGAACTCCTGAAGATGGGCTAATAACCCGAAATATATATCGAGTGAATCAAACTCAAAATAAACATACATTTGTTTTAATATTTCCTTTTTTGGAAACTTAACCTAGAAAATTCTCCTCATATGGTAAGTTATTGAAAAACCAAGTTGATAAAATTAAAAAAAGGTAAATTGCTTTCAATATTATAGACCAGTGGTTCCCAACCTGGGGGCGATTTGGGTTATTAGGGGCGATAAATAAGTAGGGGCGGTTGGGGGGGGGCGATGAGTATTCAAAGGGGGGGATTGAATACACTCACGTGCAAAGAAATGGAATCACTTCCCTTGCGAGTTGTTAAATTATTATTAATTATTTGACACGGTTACTGAGTTTCTCGACACGTCTGATCCTGTTTTAAGTGAGAATTTGAAGCATCGCAAGTTGGAACTTGCGTATCTTACAGATATTTTTGAAAATATGAATGAAGTCAATATAAGGCTTCAAGGAAACTAGATGAAACTTATCAAGGCCAAAGGAATTATTTCATCATTCATCGCCAAGTTAGATATTCACAGAGTAAATATTGGCCGTAAAGAGCTGATTCAGTTTCCGACCCTTAAAAAGTGTTTAGTGTCAGATAACGAGACTCCTGGACTCCCAGAAGACAAAATACTAATTTTTACTGATCATCTTGACCAGTTAAAAACTGACATGGAATCAAGATTTGAAGATTTGACAACTTACAAATTCCTGATTGGATTCTAGATCCTTTCTTGCTTGAAGCTGTGGATAAGCTTAATAACTCTGCAGACGGAGTTTCTAGATCTGAAGTATGACTGTGAGACGAAAATCATTTTCAAGCAGACCGGTTACGAGTTAGCCTGGGTGAAGCTTATGGACACTTATCCACAACTGTGGGCAAAAATTGAACCACTTCTCATCTCGTTCCCGTCAACATATTTAGTTGAAAAAGGATTTTGTTCTCTTGTCCAGCCAGAGGCGTAGCCACGGGGGGGGGCAGACCCCCCCCCCAAGGGCCGAGTTCATGGGATGAGTAACGGCAACGACGGACCGTTTCTTATGGAAAATTAACCGTAATTAATTATATTTCATATGTTTAATCAAGAATTATTTTTTAATTTCTTGAACTACCTTTTTAGTCGAGTTAAATTGTTCTCTAAAGGGCCCTTCGCGGGTATTTGGGGTAGTTGTAATTTCTTCGACCCTTTATGTTTTTGGGTGTGCTGAATACGAATCTGAGGTGGCGGAACATTGTCAAATGCCAAAAATGTAAAAAATCTCATTTTTTGGCAGTTTTTTGCTTATAACTCGAAAACTATCAACTTTATCACAAATAACCTTCCTAGTCAAAATGAAAGTACATAAAATTTCCTACAAATTTCATTATTTAGGTTTTTTCTCCGACCAACCGTTCGGGCTCAAGCGCTAGTTGAAAATTGGAGTATTTTTTTTTGTTTTCGTAAATCCCAAAAACTCGCACTTTTTTCTATATCATATTCCCATTTTGACCATGAAAGAGCACGTTTTCGACAAAGACCATTCTATACATTTTTAAAATAAATTACAATTCAAACAAAGTTACATAATTGGATAATGGTAACCCGTGCCGCAATGAGGTTGAAATTTTGAAAAACTCCAATTTTTTGCAAAAATCGCAGTTTTTCCTTTATAAAATGAAAACCACTCATTCTAGAAACTTAAGTCCTATCTCATTCTCTAGGAAATTTTTTGATAAAACTCTTAAATTTATAGATATCCAGGATTTTCCATGACAAGATAATATGATCCGAATCCTCAAAAGTGTCATGGAAAATGCTAGATATCTATAAATCTAAGAGTTTTAACAAAAAGTGGTCCAAGGAAACGTTTAAGTCAACAAAGTTTCCTAGAGAATGAGATGAGAATCAAGTTTCTAGGCTGAGTGGTTTTCATTTTATGAAGGAAAAACTGCGATTTTTTGCAAAAAATTTCAGTTTTTCAAAAGTTCATCCTTGGGTTACCATTATCCACTTAAGATGAAACTTTGTTTGAATTGTAAAAATTTTAATCTAGTTTAAAAATGTATAGAGTGGTCTTTGGCGAAAACGTGCTCTTTCATGGTCAAAATGGGAAAAAATCGAAAAAAGTGCGAGTTTTTGGGATTTGCGGAAAAAAAATACTCCAATTTTCAACTAGCGCTTGAGCCCGAACGAACTGTTCGTCGGAGAAAAAAACCTAAATGATGAAATTTATAGGAAATTTTATGAACTTTCATTTTGCATAGGAAGATTATTTACAAAAAGTTAATAGTTTTCCAGTTATAAGCAAAAAACCGCTAAAAAATGAGATTTTTCACCTTTTTTTGGGATTTTTGACAATGTTTCGTCACGAAATTTTGTTAGTGGGATTCAGCACACCAAAAAACATGAAGGGTCGAAGAAATTACAACTAGCCCTAAACCTTCCGAGTAAAAACACAATTTAACTGGACTAAGTATTTGTTTTAATAAAAAAAAATTCCCACTAAATATTTTGCTTTGTGGATTGACCCCCCCCCCCCCCCCGTTGAAAATTTTCCAGCTCCTCACAAAACATTATTATTTACACTTTACTTCAAATTAAAATTAGGCATACAATGAAAATGAAAAGAGGGCGATAGGTGTTAATCAACCTCCAGAAAGGGGCGATGAGCCACAAAAGGTTGGGAACCACTGTTATAGACCCTATACAATAATAATAGTTATACATTATACCTAAAGTATTATAAAATAAAATCTAAATTATACGAAAATCTGAATCACCTCGAAATAATTCACATTTTTTATGCCCACCATCCAAATTTTTATGCCGGGTGCTGACCAATTGAAAAGAAAAAGCTGGCAATGGACAGCTGATTAGCCACCAGAAGGTTTCAATTTCCGGTTATCCGATTAGTAGAATTGACAAATTTTGGGAGTAATTAAATAATTTAATGAGAAATACATATAGTAAGTGATCCTTCGTAATAATGGAGTTCTCTTCTGATGACACCTTCCTCAACTCCTATTTTTAGTCTTTAAAATCTTTAAACGTCTCTATCTCGGTAAATAATGGTCAGAGAGCCTTAAAACAATAGAATTTATATGACTTTTTAAAAGTTTCTGAAATTTTTGATCTTTAAAATCTTTCAACGTCTCTATCTCCGTAAATAATGGTCTGAGAGCCTTAAAACATTCTGAATTTATAAGATTTTTAAAAAATTTCTGAAATTTTTTATCTTTAAAATCTTAAAACGTCTCTATACTTTACTTACTTTACTGGGCTATATGGGATGATAATTCTTTTGAATTTTTTCAATTTGTAGTTTTCTTGATTTTTAAGCATAAAATTAATACATAGCATAAATAGTTATTAAGATATTGATTCGATTTTTCTAGGGGCCAATGCCCTCTCCCTTAACTACACGATGGATGCTGTCAAAAAAGTACTCTTCATTTTTTGAAATTTCATTTTAATTTTCGTTTTTTTTTGCGCATGATTTTCGTTATTTTTCAAATCTGATATTAGATTTTTTAAAAATATATTTTGGGACCTTCGCCCCAAACGGATACTCCTTTGTGTGAGTGTGGGTAGGAGTCAGAAATTAAATCTTCTGACTTAACCTCCGCAGTCCGTGAGATGGAAATCTTCCACAATGAATCAGCCTGTCCTATAAGAAAATCTTAAATTTCTCCTAATTCTATTGCTATGAGCAAGCTATGACTTGTCTATAATACTCTTAGTTATTTCCGGTTTTATATATTGAGAGTTATTAGAAATGGATTAGTCCAAAGATTCCCGGATCATCTTTATTTGTTCCTTTTTTGTATTATTTATATTTTAATATTTCCTGAGCAAGAACAATTTTTATTCGATAAAAACTCGTCTGAACTTGTCTTTGACATGCTTGAACTGGAAGATATATCTACCAGGCAGGGACTTCAAACCTTCTATCCGCATTCTTTTCGTAGAAATAATTCATTTTAATTGTCCCTTGAAACTATGCAACAATTTTATTTCATTTCGAGAATCAATATAATTTTTCAAAACAAAAGATGTTTTTTTATAGAAATACATAAAAATACGGGTAATAATTTGAAAATTTAAAGATCCTCCTGAATTTATGAAAATACTCTAAATATTTGGAATTTTTAGGGATGCGCCGCATCTACGGGCAGCACTCCACTCATACATCTATTAATTATTTTTTTCTCGAAGTGTAAAATAAATTTATCTTTTCAAAATGAGTTATTTCTATCGAACTGCAATTATTCATTTTTCAATGGATTTCTTTTCTTCCAAAAGATGATTCACCGAGTTTGATATCAAAACTTTTTCTTTCTGTTGTTTTCTTATCGAATTCAAAGAATTCGATAAGAAAAATATTTTCTTTCGCATTCCTCTCTTCTCTCTTTACTCGATTGAAAATATTTAACATATTAGTCATAATAATTAATAACTTAATAATTTTTGCGACACTGTTTTGAGACATTCCAGAGTGCATGAGCGTCTTCAAATTTTAACAGTGTGTTTATAATGCTTTTAATGACTTATATTCCAAGTTTCGAAGTAGACTTCTTGAATTTTTCGCATTTGTGAAAGAATTACACTTAAGTAAAAAGCTATTGTAGAACTCTATGAAGAAAATTGAATTAACAAACTAGTTTTTTATAATTTGCATTAATCATCATCAATACTTAAACTAAAACAACAAAAATCAGACACCGCATACCTATAATTAAAATTTATGCTGCGCCCTTGCAGCATTGGTGCTCTGGTTTTTCGAGTCATTTGATCTTAATAGGGACAGTAAAGTATTACATTTGAAGTACTTAGATTTAAAAAGAAATGGGAAAAAGTTAAAATGTTTTCAATACTCAGAGGTACCCTCGCAAGTTAGACAGGCCTAGTATTAAGCTTAAATATAATAAACTATTAGAAATTTATATTTTATTTTAATTATTTATCTTGAGAAAAATAATATTTTCTGAATTTTCAATCCGGAAGTTCTAAAAGCTAGAGATCCCAAAATATAATTAATTATCCTCATTGGAAATCCAAACAGTTTTGGCATCAGAAGGGAGAAAGAATAATTTTCAATGAAAAATTTTACTGTTGCTTTATTAAAATAATGAAAATTTAAACAAATTTAAAAATTCAAAAGTCTAAAAATTCTAGGTAGTTTTATCTTTGAACTCGTGAAGGCTCGAATCTCGAAATATATATAAGTCATGCTAATAAGCATCGAGACTTTTATTTTTGTAAAACCTACTAGAATTTTTATATTTAAAATTTTTAAATATTTTCTTTACTTTAATTAAAATACACTCAACAGCAAAAAAACCGTGACAAGTGATAATTTTTTTTCTTTTTTGATAAAATGGATTGCGATAGTTCTTTCAAAAAGTGCAAAAATTCAAGAAGTCTCTGAAACTTGGAATATAAGTCATTAAAAGCATAATACACATACTGTTAAAATTTGAAGACGATTTACCAGACCAAACATGAAATAATTGCAATTAAAAATGAAATTTTTCACATAATGGTAGATTGGGAAAGGGTGGGAAAATGATCATTATTTTATTTTTTTCATTTAAGGACTTTCACCATCTTGATGAAATATCAATATTTTTAGAATAACATATTCGGATTAATTTAAAAAAAGATTGAAATTATTTACCTCGTAGATTTGATAAAAAATAAAAATATATATTTGGGCGATTATTTTTAGTGGAGGAGATATAAGAAAATGGCTTGGATACGATCCATTCATAAAGATGATATAGTAGTGTAAAAAGTACAGTCACGTTAAAAAAACATAACCTAAAATTTTAGCACCGTTCATATGTATAGAGATTGTTAGATGCTAAAACTTTTTGTGTGGATTGTCGCGAAAGAGCTATCTTAAAATAAATTTTCTCAAAAATAACTAAACCAAAATATATTGAATAATAATAGACATAATTTAAAATGTTAATACTTTCGATTAATTCATGGAAACTTAATATTATATCGAAAATAAAAAAATGAATTTAATGAAAATCGATCATTTATTCTTTGTCTACGAAACTGTTCATCGTATTTAAAAGGTCTTATACACATTAAGAGACATTTTTTTAAATTAATCATGTTTTTTTATTTTAATAGATAGCTCTTACAATTTTCAGTTTTTAACACGCTTTTATTAGCTCACGGAGTATGTGTGTATTTATGTATGAATGTATGTATCAATATGTGACTTTTGTTATGTTAAATTCCGCAAACATTTCTCTATAAAAATAATTGTTTACCTACTCAATTTAAATGAAATTATATAAAAATAAAAACATTTCATTCTGTTAATCCTCTATAAAAATAATTAAGACTAAAAAGTAAAAAAATACTATACTTTAAAGAAACTAAAAAACACGCTAACGCAGTAAAAGTACATAATAATTTAATAATCCAAAAAGCGGGGCACTTTGTCGAAATTAATTAAAAGTACATGCTTCTGCTTATTACATTATTATGTACTTTTTAGTGCATTAGCGTGTTTTTTAGTTTTTTTAAAACTATAATTTATATAAAATCATATTTATTAAGCCAGAAATAATTAAAATGCCATTTTAGATTTAGAAATAATTTTTTTTTATTACCTATCTTGTCAAAATATGGAAATATTTTTTTTTTAATATTCTATTTATTAATTTTATCTAAAAGTTATCAAGTGTCCGGTTTTTTTGCTGTTGAGTGTACCAAGAACCTACACCATTCTCCCTTTACAAAATTGTTGCTTTATTATTTTCTCTAAAACGAGCTGCATAAAAAAAACGTTGAAAAAGAAAGAATTTCTTCTTAAACTACTTATTAATAAACGTTTATGTGATTGTTTTTAAAGAATTGTATTCATTTACATAACGTATCGATCAAGAAACAATATGATACTATTTACACTAAAAATAAACCCTTAAAAACCTGTTTTAGATTTTTTAATATAAAGATTCAGCGAAGAAGTTGGAAAATTGTTAAATTATTAAAAAAAGGTCTTGGGTGTGGGAATTTTGGCGCACGTGCCACTGGTTGCCTACCCCTGTCCTAAAAGGCAACTTCCATCTAAGAAATTTATTTCTCACTAATTTTAAAAATCGTGAAAATATACAAAACAAGTCTTTGATTTGGAAAATGTATTCAAAATTATTACATAAAACTAAAATGGGATTGTTTAATTTTTTTTTAATGGCTAACAGTAGGTACACTACTTATTGGAATTTTATACTCCGTTTAGAGTTAAGGTATTATTCGTCTTCGCCTGCCCTAGAATCGAATTCACTATTTTTTTTTACTTTAAGATTTATATTCATTGAATATAATGGGGAAGTATTGCGATGGCCTGTCTGGGTCCTGACTCTTTGAGAGCTTGAATCTCAGAGATGAAAAAGCTAATTTCATTTTGTAACTTCTAGGTAGAAGGAATCGATGCCATTAATCATTAGAAATCGGGTTTAGAACATAAAACCAGAAATTGTGGTCCCCATATGTGGTTGAAATTGGAAAACCGGAAGTGGACATTTACATGAAAGATTTTTCGTTTTTTTTTTTATTTTCTCAAAAACCGCTCTAACGATTTTTTAAAAAATTAGTGTATTTATCAAGTGTCATGTGTTATTAGTTGTGTCAAATTTTTAATCTGATTGAATTAAAGGAAGGGGTTGTAAATTAGGAGCGTCGTAAAATAAATATTTTAATCGTTCATATCTCGTCTTCGGAAAGTCGCAGAGCCTTGAAATTTGAAACTTAAGCTATCTAGAGGCTACAAGAAGTATGACAAGATTTTGGCTAAAATAGAAAAACCGGAAGTTGATGTTTACGTACGTAAAAATGTATGTTATACTTCTTGTAGCCTCTATAAAAAATTTGACACAACTATTAACTCATGACACTTGATAAATACACTAATTTTTTAAAAAATCGCTGGAGTCATTTTTGAGAAAATCAAAAAAAACGAAATAAAGAAAGGGGGTGTAAATTATTAGTGTCGCGATGACTTCAAACAAATGAAAATGTGAAAGTGGTGTGGTAAACACACCAGTTAATTTTAATTATTTTTTCTCATTGTGTTTAAAAATGTCTGAAACGTGAAAAAAAGGAATACTGATTGGATTTAGAACTACTGGTTTAAAAATGCAAAAACATCACTTTTAAATTATTGGATAAAAAATACTTGGTAGGTTTCACATTAAGATATTAAAATAAATTCGTTTTATTTTAATATCTTAATGTGAAACCTACCAAGTATTTTTTATCCAATAATTTAAAAAATGTTTCACCAAGTACCAACACCAAATTCCTTAAAAAACAACATCATTTTTATTTTTCATTAATTTCATTGAGATTTTTAGACTGTCTGTAATAATATAAGTATAAAAGACCGTACCGAGTTTTGAAAATACTTTCACTTTTTCCTCCAATTTTTCTATTTCTTCATTCGTAATGATCATCATATCTACATAAAGTAGGTTTTCATCAAATAAGGCCATATACATGTAGATCAAATTCAAATACCATCAATGGTAAGTAATGGTTTCTGAAATCCAAGCGATTGTTCTACCAGAGAGCAGCATCTCTTTGATCAGCATGCTCTTGCGAGTGGAATAATATGCATCAACCATTGGATGTTTCTCATTGACCATCAATGCAGAGAGGGAGAAAGCTGAGTGACCCAATCTGATTTTACACTGCTACGCACTCACTATATTTTGGTTTATTATTCCGTGCATTTTTTATTTTGCAAATATATTTTGATCATATATTCTTGAATCTTATTTTTTATCTATGTTCTAAGAGATCTGAACAAGAGTCGAACTCGTAGCTATATCGAGAGTTTCATATCTTATCTCTTCCAAAATAATTGAGATATCAAATTTGATTTTATTGTCATTGATAAATAGAGAATGAGGTATTTTGTGGAATTTTTCTCATAATTTTAACTTAAGCCACTTCTGCCGATAAGTACAAAAATTCCCTGAAAATGGGAATTTAGGGTTCTTAAAATTTTTGTGTATTATAAACATCATCAAAGTATAAATAAAATGATAAATTTAACTAGATATTTGTATAAAGATTACACGTACTTTGCTAGTTGCGCTAAATGAAGTTATTGGGGAACTGGTGGGCGGTAAGAAAATGTTTCGTACAAGAAAAATAAATTGACACAGTTCTGATGTGGCCATCCACTTGACTTCTATCATACACTTCTGATTGAGTTTGGTACAAGGGCCTAGATTTTAATTTTTTGTCCCGCCCCATTTTGGGGGTTTGTTTTTGCATTTTAAGTGTTCTAGGGGCCCACTGATTATGTATACAAAATTTGGTTGAGTTTGCTCAAATGGCCTAGATTTTTATTTTTTCACCCCCCCCCCCCCTCTAATTTTGCTGACAACTACAAGGAACTTGTTAAGATCTTGTTGAAGTGTTATCAGTGCATCAGGTGCAATATGACCTTGAAAATTCACTTTTTTATATCCGCATTTGGACTTTTCTGCCCCTAACTTGGGAGCGATTAGTGAAGAATGCGGTAAGAGATTCTCACCAGGATATTTCTGTCCTGGAGAAACGATATGTATGAAAATCGGTACAGAATATATTAGTAGATTCCTGTTGGAACCTCAGGGGAGAGATTTCTGCTGGCAATTACAAACCGTAACAGTTAAAGAAAGAAATTTTGAAAATGCTAGTAAAAAATATGTTTTTTTCTTTTTTTTGAATGAAATTTTTTATTGAACAGTCAAAATCGGCCCTATACATATTTTTAAAAAAATTTATATTTCATAGTTATTCACTCGAATATTTAAATCTTATTTCATGAGAATACAAACAAAAATAATTTAAATATTCGAAGTATTATAACAAAGAGAATTAAATTTTTAGTAAAAATAAAAATGAAATTCAACGAAAACGATAGGTGATACAGCATTTCTACTTTCAGATTTGGATTCAGCGGGGTCGAATTATAAATAATCCACTATTTCATTCAAAGGGGCAAAAAAATTGAATTCGTGATGAGTTCAAAAAAAAAAATTAATTTGCAAATAATGTCCAAATTCTTTAAATCCCGAAAAGAAGCAAAACATTATCAATTTAAAATGATCATAATTAAATAAATATGGGTATTATAAAAAGTTTAACTGAAAGATTTATCTAATTTTAAAATAATTCATACCTGAAAACATTCTCTTTCAGAGTAATTTGTACCTGAAGACGAAAGAGGTCGCAACCGCCTAAGAATTTCCAATGATTTTTAAAATATCTACACAGGATGGCGTTGCCAGTACATGACGTAATCTCTATATATTGTCAGAGTCGTAACCTGCTTTTCCCTTGTGAATTCAGAGCCAATCATTAGTCTGATGTCCGCAAAGTGGATAATGGCTTGAGAAGTATTTCGCGGTCGTCAGATGACCACAGCTGGCAACTGTCAAAATGACAAGGTGACATTCAAGGTAATTATTAGACAATTGTCATTCTTTTTAAGTATATGAATAAACATTATAGATAAATTCAATTACAAGCCCCACGATTAAGGGTTTAAATTCGGTGACTTCAATGCGCTATTGTTTTTTTATTTTTATTATTATTATTATTATTTATTATTAGCATTACTTATTTATGCTATTTTGTGATTTATCTTAATATTAATTTAAAAGCCTTAATTGACATACAATCTAAATATATCTATTGCCTATTTCAAGCTTTGTTTAACTGTGATCTCTCTTTCATCCACAGTTACACAGATTGGAATTCGCGAATCCCCCTCTCTGCCCCTTTCAACTCCACGCCTACTTCTTAGCACTAGTTAGTTTTGCACAACGAACCGTTATATTGTAAGCTAAATATTTTATCATCTCCCAATAAGTAATAAATTCAAGTTCTCATGTATTAAGAAAAAAAAGAAGAGAAAAATGGTTCATTCATATTGGAAACAAAAATCAATTACTATTAAATATAAATTATTTAGTAATTTAGTAATGACTAAATTTAGAACAGTCGAATTTGGAAATAAAGTTAAGCGAAAAAATAACACTTAGTTAATGAAATTGCAATCTTAAAAACCGGCTGATCCATTACTATTATTCCATTCAAACCTTTTTTAATAAATATTGTTCATTTATAGAAATATATATTTATAAACATTCTCAAATACCTTTGTTATTTTTCTATTATTTTTAGAATTGAAAATACTCAGTTAAGACCGAGAGATTGAATTAATAATTAATAGAAGATTCTATCCACACAGACTTCCTTGATTCATTGACCGATGTTATAAACATCTCAGTTCTTTTATAGATATTATCATGGCATGTGCTTTGATGAAATAAAATTAATAATTCACTAAAAGCAGTGGTTCCCAACCTGGGGCGATCGCCCCCAAGTGGGCGATTTGGGTTATCAGGGAGGCAATAAATAAGTGGGGGGCGATGAGTATTCAAAGGGGGAGATTAAAATAGTACTGTACAGTAGAAGTTGCCGTGATTGATAACAAAGCAGTTTTCTAATTTCATTTATTTTTTCAAATTTTAACTGTCAACATTCTTAATTTTTCCAGATTCCAATTTAAAAATGAAAACATGTACTCCTGTTTTTTTTTTTAATGTACGTCAATGATCTTAGTTAATTATTTCACTTCTTTGTTCTTAAAAAAATCTATAAAAAATGTACATTTTAATTGTTTTTCTATTTTATTTAAGAGTGACCGGATAAAACTGCTTTGGTTGTTTATATATATGGTAATAAAATTGTTTAAAATAATAACACTGCTTTATTATTTACACTTTACTTCAAATTAAAATTAGGCATACAATGAAAATGAAAAGGGGGCGATAGGTGTTAGTCAACCTCCAGAAAGGGGAGATGGGCCCCAAAAGGTTGGGAACCACTGACCTAAAGTGAGAAAAAAGTCTCTCTAAATTACTAAAAAATTCTTTGTTCCAATGGTTTTAAAAGGTTTGTTGCGAGTCAATAATCATAGTCAGTTATTTTTGCAGATCGCTTGAACCCTCAACTGTGAGATCACCAATGTTACACCCTCGACCAACCCATCCCATATTGTAAACTTTTGTTTAAGCACTAGAGATTTTTCTATAGAATAGAATGGTAAAAATTAATTTGATTTATTCGAAAGTGCAAGTAACTGTTTGCTCCAGTGTGGATAATATAAAATGCCTAGAGCACCGAGAGATGCTCGGTAACTTTTTGCCTCTAAATAGCTTAATAACTCATGACACTGTAAATATCCATTTCCGGTGTTCCGATTTTACCCAAAAGTTTGCTGTACTCCTTCTAACCTATATCAAGCTTTTTGTACGTCTGAGATTTACGGTTGCGAAACGCAGGGGGGTACATTCTTACGTACGTAAACATCAACTTCCGGTACTTCTATTTTAGACAAAATCTTGTGGTACTTCTTGTAGCCTCTAGATAGCTTAAGTTTCAAATTTCAATGATCTACGACTTACCGAAGACGAGATATGAACGATTAAAATATTTATTTTGCGACATGACTAATTTACACCCCCTTCCTTTATTTCAATCGGATTAAAATTTATACACGACTAATAACTCATGAAACTTGATAAGTACACCAATTTTTAGTGAAATCGTTAGAGCCGTTTTCGAGAACCGATTCCATATATATATATATATATATATATATATATATATATATATATATATATATATACAATTAACCTAATATCAAGGGTAGATCCCTTCCAATGGAATTGTTAGATTTAGATCAGAACCAAACTTTTTAAAATAAAAGAAAAGTAAAAATATTTTTTTTATTATCATTTACTATGGGTTATACCTAGGTCTTGGTTTCACAGGTTAAAGAAAAATAAAATAGTTTTTTCTCAATATATATATATATATATATATATATATATTCGGGCTGTATTTTTAGTTTTCTTTTATTTTAAATATGTTTCACCTAGCACCGACACCAGACTCTCTTAAAATTATTAGTTTTTTTACATTACCTTAGCAGAAACAGTACTTTGTAAGATTTTTTTTACCGTAAGTACGCAATTATTATACTCCCCAAAACGTTATATTAATTAAATTATTTGTTAAATAAATTGGGGATTTTATTTTTATAATAATTTTTTTAATGATAAAGATGCATGAAGTCACATACTCAGAGGGTTTGATATGTTATGTGAGATACTGGCAATTCTTGAGGTTCTTGAAAGACTGAAGATTGTGAAATTTAGAAAAAGAGGAAGTAGGGAGAAATTTCCATTTCGTAGAAGTCATAGTGAAGAATGAGTAGTTCGACATCTCTACAATTTAAGAGCAAAGGGGAATCTTTGAATCTCGTATTACACAGAAAGAAAGTTAAGAGAAATATTGTCTTTATTTTATCGGAGCCATGATAGTATTTATAAATAAGCTGACGTGTTCTGATGGGGCCATCCACTTGACTTTACTCATACAACCCGGCCCCTCACTTATATTTAATATTTAATAAAATTATTTATAATCATGTAGGGAGGGGTTAGTTTTTGCATTTTTATACTTCTGGGGGTCCACTGATTATGTATACAAAATTTGGTTGAGTTTGGTCAAATGGCCTAGATATTAATTTTTTGACCCAGCAACCCCCCACCTCCCTTTTGGGCGGTTAGTTTTTGAATTTTTAGACTTCCACCCCCCATTTTAGGCGGTTAGTTTTTCCATTTTTAGTCTTCTGGGGTCCCACTGATTATACTATATATACAAAATTTGGTTGAGTTTGGTCAAATGGTCTAGATTTTTAATTTTTAACCCCCCCCCTCCACCCCCCTTAATTTTGGGTCGATATGCACCAAAATCTAATCAGCTCTCAATCTCAATGGACCAAAACTTACATGTGAAATTTGGTTTCGATATTTACACTAGTTTTCGAGCTAGCTCAGTCCACTAAAATTTGATAACGCACAGACTAACTAACAACCAGACAACCAGCCGGCAGACTAAGGGCCGGTTGTATAGCAAACAGTAACATGCCTTACCACTAACCAAGGGCGATGGTAAATGGAGGGACTGGGATGGCTAATCAGATGACAGGAACTTTCAGTGCCTGTCTTCTGATTGGCCATCCCAGCCCCTCCATTTACCATCTACCCTTGTTTAGTGGTAAAAAGCATTTACTTTGCGACATACAACCGGCCCTAACAGACATTTTGACAAAACAATTATTATCTCGAAAAATATAATTTTTTCGATGTTCACTTATTAGAGCTTTTTTGTAGAGCGAAATGCCATGGTTTCGCTCAATTTTTTTAATCAAAATAGTTTCAGCCGTTTTTAACATATTTCGAAAAAAAGAAGGAAAAAACCCACTTTTTTCATGCACAATTACAATACTTGACCATACCCTGTATGGTAAAGTAAAGAGGGATAAAAGATTCTATGATGAGCCTGCGAAGAGTCCTTAGGGTCAAATCGCAGTCTAATTTAATCACTCGTGTCTATATTGCATCCAATGGTTGGACGGGACCCTATCCATAGATGCGAGTCATATTCGACTGGGTGATTTTTTCATTTTGATTATTATATATTTAATCAACCATTTGTTTTGTTTTGATTCACCCATATGATTCATTTTTATTCAACTAGCATCTGTTAATAATTAGTTTCCTATCAAAATATTTTTTCCCAAAATTGAAACCTGCTTATATAATATTTTTTATTCAATATCTAAATTTAAAAACCATCCTTCTTTTGCAACTCGAGGAAAACGTGGACAGTAAAAAGTCAATTGATGACTACTTGGAGTATTTCCTCTTATTCCTGCTACCCTTTTCAATACTACTTGGTCTCGCTTTTCAATAATATAATATTTTTTATTCTTTTAAATGAATTCATTTCTTTTTAATAACAATCAAAGAAACGAACTCTACCTGATTATATATATATATATGTATATAGAAGGATTGCTCATTTTATAATAAAAGATGTTTTTCATTGAATTATTCATAGAAATAAATATTTTCAATTCTTTATTACAAAAACTTAGTCTAAAGAGATTGCTGCTACTATATATGGTATATACTTTTATACTTCCTTCTATTTTTCATAATTGATAAAGGAATAATGAATTTTACAATATAATAATAAAACTTGAGCAAGATGCGAGGTAGGTTTCACAAAAAAAGAAATAAAACAAAATTGAGTTTTGAATTCGATATATTTCGGGGGCGAGCTCATCATCAGGAGTCAAAGAAAACAAAGAATGAATTTGACGAACATGAATTTAGGTCGTATCAAAGATATTAATAGATATCTTTATATTGCATGAAGGAGGGTCGTGTGTGAATGTTTTATATTCAAATACATGTTATTTCTATTATTAGAAAAAAAGGTTAATTGCTACTATTCATATATGGTAAATTCAATGAAATTATCAGCCTTCTCGTATATTCAGCCTGGTTATCAGAGATGAGGCAGATTGGTGATTAACACTCAAAAATCACTAATATGACTCATTCTTGATAACCAGACTGAATATACAAAAGTATCTGATAATCTTCTTATATATAATAGCTAACGAGAATATATATTGTCGCCTTAGGAGTAAACCTAACTCACAACAATAAAATTTACAGGGGAGAAAAATAAACGAATTAATATTATATGGAAAAAAATATTTTTCACATTTTTTTCTACAACATATGATCGAAATTTTAAATAGCAGTTTTACTTGGATCTTTTCTCTTCGAACGGTATTTTATATGTCCATTTGATAAAAAATGAAGGTTAGCATGGTTTAACTATAGCACGATATACCACTATATATATATAAATATATATCTACTGAATTCTTTGTTAAAAAAGCAAAAAAACTTTTTCTATTCATCAATATTTACGAACATGATGGTGATGTTGAACTGACGTTCTCAACCTTTAAACCTTTTAATAAACCTAAAATGTCAATATATATTAAGTGTGAGAGCACCATTTTTTTTTTTTAATTAAGGAGGTTCTTTCACGACATTTCACACCAAAAGTTTTAGCCTCGTAACCAATCTATAAATATGAACGGAACTAAAATTTTGGGGTATTTTTTTAATGTAACTTGTCATTCACACTAAGAAATCTCTATCAGATACACACATACTACCGGATCGTTTCCAAGCCAATGTGCTTATATTCCTTCCACTAAAAATAATAGCCCAAATATGTTTGTTTTTTTGTTTTTTATCAAAACTAAGAGGTAAATAATTTCAATTTTTTTTTAAGTTACTCCGAATATATTATTCTAACAAATATTAGTTTTTTCATCAAGATGGTGAAAGTCCTTCAATGAAAAAAAATAAAATAATGATAATTTTCCCACCCTTTCCATATCTACCCTATGTAAAAAATGTCATTTTTAATTGCAATTATTTCATGTTTGGTGTGGTAAATCGTCTTCAAATTTTAACAGTATGTGTATTATGCTTTTAATGACTTATATTCCAAGTTTCAAAATCTTCTTGAATTTTTGTATTTGTGAAAGAGCTACCTTAAATTGAATTAGCCTAAATTGAGAACGATTAAAAAAACAAATATATATAATATAGATTAGATTTTCATTTTTATATCAAGTCTGTGTCCCAAAGTCTTCAAGGAACTGAAACTCCCTCCATTTTTTTTTTATTTATTTATTGTCACCGGGAACAAAGCCCATTTAGACAGCAAATCAGTAAAGTGTTAGTAGTGTTAGTGAGGGAGCAGAGTTTTTATATGCTAGCCAGACTCAGAACTCGTCTCCCAGCTTGAACATCGTCATCACATCCGATGCTGAAGCGGGGCCAACGCCTTAGCTAGCTCGGACAACCCGACTCCCCTTCCCTACACTTATAATTTTCAAACCTTTCAAGACCCGTGTGGATAGACACCTACGTCTCCACCCTTCTTGATCGAGTTGTTCCTTTCCTACTGCAAAGGTCTCTCAAGATCCATAGGGGCCGCATCCTCTTAGTGCGCCCTTCTTGTATTCGATCGCATTAAAAAAGCGTAAGTTTCATAATTCTGTCCCTGCAATGATCCACTCTTTAACTTTATATTTACAATTTTTGGCCTTCGAATCAAATGTTCCATTTTGGCCCTCATTTACATAGATTGAACATCATATTTACATTTATTTGATTTCAAATGAGGCAATTAAAACCATGAGAAAAGTTATCAGTTCTCGCAAGGAGAAAAAGATTTTATGAAAAACCAAAATCTTCTAGGTTCCTAGCAATTTTTTATTTAAAACTAGAGACAGTTTCGGCTGACATTTTCACGCCATCATCAAATTAAAAGTAGAATTCACACAAACATTACAATTGCAATACAAATTGGGATCAACAACAGTCCTATCAGCTTTTTCAATAGCATTAGTAAAATATTGGGAATTAATTTCATTTGCAACACCAGTAAAATCTCAACACCAGTTGTTACAGATGAGAGTGCAAAAACAATACTGGAAATACTATTTCTCTTGCTGATTCTATAAAACATTGAAAAAATATATAGACAGTCTTTCTGTCACATCAGCTTAATATAGGTTCATTATTTAAAATATTCTCTCACCTTGCTTATTACCATAATAAAACAATTATTTTTGATCTTATTATAACAAGAATTTAGAATTAGCTAAATGTGATAGTATATTATTAATATTTAAGAACTGGAAAATATTAAAATATATACACTGTCACAAAATGTCTAATAAATAATCATTTAAATTGAGTGGGCGAGAGATTCTTCCTTTAATCCACTCTAAAATTTTCCTCTCTATTGATGGACATATGCCAATAGAATGTTCAGGTTAGGAACTACACTAGGATCACAGGCTCTTTGAAGTCAAAATCTGTAAAAAAAATATTGAAAATAGCTTAGTGTGAGTAATTTAAATTCAAATTTGGGTTACTATAAAAAATTATTAGTTTCAATGGCAAATAAAAAAAAAACTGATGGAAAAAATATCCGCGTACTCCATCAAGTAAGGTGCTGTTAAAAATAGGTCTTTTAAAATCCTATTAAACATGTAATCCTGTAATTTTTATTTTAAAGCTCGGATTTAGAGCTATGAGGTAATCCTACTTCACTACAGAACTCTACTTGTTCGCTTTTTATAAATCTAAATTTGAATGGCTTTATTACATTCATCCTAACCTCTGCTTGAAAGAGTGGGATGCGTGGGCGACAGATACGGGGGGGGGCGATTCCCCGGGCCTCATGGGATGAATAACGGAAATGATAAACCGTTTCTTATGGCAAACTAACCGTGATTAAATATATTTCATATGTTTAATCAAGAATTATGTTCTTTTTTAATTTCTTGAGTACATATTTGTTTTAATAAAAAAAGAATCCCACTAAATATTTTTCTTTTGGATTGACTTCCCATTAAAATTTATCTGCACGCCACTGATGGCATGCAGTTGTGTCCTTCATAAGAATGACATCATCTGTAGGTACAGCTGTACTTATCAAGGAGAGCCAGATATCGATATTGTATAACAAAAGTTCTTTTAGGAATCATAAATACCTAATAAGCCAATTATTAGACGAAAATTTATTTTATTTTGAGTACTAATGTGATTAATAATTTTCCAATTACATGAGTTGTCAGCAGAGTGCGAAATGCGAAAACCATTTTCACAAGTATGTTCTTTATTTAGGTTAGTCTTTTTCTTGAAATTAGATTTTCATTTATTATGAGCAAATTAGCTATTTAGTATATTAATTTTTTTTTAGCTGTGGTTGTCATTTTAGAATAACTGATGGCTTCTGATCATGAAGAAGAGCAACCAATCGATTTGAGTTCTAAGCTGCCAGTTAAGGAAACTAAAGTTACTAAAGCATTACCTCCTCTTATCCCTATTCACGAAATACGTCGCAGATTTGAAGGTGGAATTTTGCCTAAGCGAGTCACCACTCACGGAGTAATTTTCACTGATCAAACGGAGGGGTAAGTTTTTCAATATACGGTTAAATCTTTTGAGGTCAAAAGTTTATTAAAACTTTTGGAATAAACTACATTATTCTTTGTTTATTATATTTATTAAAGCACTAATGCATATCCATTAGAGTAGTCCTTATTTTAGTAGCTTTCAGATTTTTACGCTGACAGAGCTCATATGGTCTGAAAATATGAATATTCATGCTTGCGTTTAAACTACCTCAATTTTACCTGTGCTCAGAGCGTGTAACCCCATCTAAATACGCAGGTTTCGATTGAGCGATCAAATTTTCATTCTGGGCCAAAGCATGGTTTAAAAATTGAAACTCTGTGGATTTATCCTTATAATAGTAGCTACCCTTCAGAATTTTTACAGATTTGTAGCTATTATAATTTTGGAGTCTATAACTTACTAACACTAAGATATGGCAGTATTTTATCTAGCTGTAACTCCAAAATTATAATAACTAAAAATCTTAACAAACTCTGAAGGATGGCTACTATTATAAGGATAAAGTTTGGCAGAGATTCAAATTTTTTGGAAATATACTTTGGCCCGAATAAAAAATTGATCGTTCACTAAAAACCCATATGTTATTCAGATTGAAACTTGCATCGCTCAGAGGCACTAGGTTAAAATTGAGATAGGACTTGAAACTTAGGAGATATTTTTTTTATTTATTTCGAACCATATGAGCCTCTGCCAGCGTAAAAATTCGAAAATACCCAAAATAAGGACCTTCCTAATATACAGATGCAAAAATACACGGCGTTTCGATTAAAGATGAATTGATTATCGTATATTTAGTATTTAATGTTTTAATAAATATATTAAATAGTGTATAATGAGGTTTATTTCAAAGAGTTCTAATGATCACAAAAGACTTTACATCCTAACCCCCAAGACCTGTTCTATTTTTCCAAATTTTAGGCTTTCGGAACAGGGTTCGTCAACTTTTTAATGCCTACGAGACTTTGTAAAAATTACATACTTTTTATCTTATTTATATTATACTTATATGTATGCTTACATATAGATCATTTAAATTTAATGAATTTCTGCATCTCATATCGATTCTGCGAATACAAATGCGGGAGATGGGGGGGGGGCTAGTCCTAAATATTTGATATCGACTTCGATTTACCCTAGCATGTACTCTTTGAAAACTTCTGTGTGTAAAAGTGACTTAATTGCCTTTGTGCAGTTGTTTCTCTAGCTTTGGCATAAAATTTGATCTATATATACAAGGACGTCCGAAGGGGGGGAACCCCTGGGTTTCAAGCTCTTATTTTTTTGAAATTTTTTAAGAGGAAATATATTGTTTTTATCCTAACTTTTTAGATATACATCATCATGTATTTATTTTTATTCTTTTGTATTAAAACATATAGGTATATGTATATAATTAGAACATTATTTACTAAATTTTAACTATATATATATTGAGGTTTTACTACCCGCCCCTGGGAAAATTCCTGACGCCCATGCATATTTATATATCGTCGGCTTGAGGTGTAAATCTCAGTAAACTCCATTTTTATCATAAATGACATATTAATAACGTTCAAAGAAAAGAGACTCAGCATCGTCCAAGTAAAACTGCTAAAGATACGATCCTAATCGTGAAAAATAAGCTGGCGTGTTCTGATGTGGCCATCCACTTGACTTTACTCATACAACCCGGGCCCTCACTTATATTTAATAAAATTATTTATAATCATGTGGGGAGGGGGGGTTACTTTTGCATTTTTAGACTCCTGGGGGCCCACTGATTATGTATACAAAATTTGGTTGAGTTTGGTACAAGAGCCTAAATTTTCATTTTTTGACCATACACCCCCTCCCATTTTGGGCGGTTAGTTTTTGCATTTTTAGACTTCTGGGGTTCTACTGATTATGGATTATGTATTTGGTTGAGTTTGCTCAAATGGCCTAGATTTTTAATTTTTAACCCCCACTCCGCCTGTAATTTCGGGTCGATATGCTCCAAAATCTAATCAGCTCATCAATGGATCAAAACTACGTGTGAAATTTGGTTTCGATATTCACACTAGCATTTGAGCCAAGCTCAGTCCCCAAAAATTTGGCAACGCACAGACTAACTAACTACAGACATTTTGACAAAACAATTATTATGTAATTTTTTCGATGTTCACTTACTAGGCTTTTTTGTAGAGCGAAATGCCATAGTTTCGTGAAATTTTTTTAATCAAAATAGTTTCAGGCGTTTTTTAGATATTTCGAAAAAAAAAGAAGGAAAAAACACTTTTTTCATGCACGATTACAATAACTTATGAGAGAATTTTCTAGGTTAGTTAGCAACTTAACCTAGAAAATTCTCCTCATAAGTTATTTATAATGTTTCACCTAGAACCGACACCCTAAATCCTTAAAAATTACGATTACAATACTTGACCATACCATGTATGGTAAAGTAAAAATGTGAAAAATGGTTTTTTCCATTACAACAATATTAAATTTTGTTTGTTTTTTCTCTGCCCTCTAAAATTTCCTTGTTGTGAGTTAGCAGGTTTACTCTCTAAGGCGACGATATATATAGCTCTAATTATTATACTCATGCATTTGACTGAGAAGTTAATTAAATCCCTCTCATCTACAAGTATACTAAAAGTGTTCAGTGAATTATTATCTATTTACAAAGTTTAGAGGTAGAATTCAAAAATAATTTTCAAAAGCACATTTTCAAAAGTCAAACTTGAGAAGCCATTAGCAATTAATTCGATGTATGGGGGTGGGGGTGATTTGTAACTATGGACAAAAAGCTCCATCGGTTAAAGCTTGAATCGGCCACTAGTGGATGGTAGATCGGGTTGACGTCCACTGTTTTGGAAGAGTTCATTTCTGGAGCCTCGGGATCATTAATGATATGTTATTTGATTCAATTTCTTTTTGTTATTTTAAGGTCTTCAAGAGAACCACCTTGCCCGATTAACCAATCTTGTGTAGAGAATCCCTCTACTCCTGAAAGGATCAATTTTAATGAAGACCTCTCTTCTTTCTCTGGGTCTTTAATTGACTCAGAAAATGAAACAAGACTAGCTAAATGGAATCCTAGCTATTATGATAAATTGCTTAATCCTTATAAAATTCAGAATAATATGAAAGAAGAGACAAGTTTTCTTTCGCCGTTATCTGAAAAGGTACGTATTATTAATTTTCCAGTTCATCGATTTTTGCTAGTTATCTTGGTTTTCGATAACAGTTAATTTATTAAAAATTCTTCCGGAACTTAAGGGACTTGATTTAAATTTTCTTATTAAATTGAAGGGTTGTTTTTGTCACAAATATAATAAAAAATAATTTCAATAACTATTTGATTTATTTAATTGATAAACTATACAGTTTCGGTATAGTTTATCAATTAAACAAATCAAATAGTTATTGAAATTATTGTTTTATTATATTTGTGATAAAAACAACCCTTCAATTTAATAAGAAAAGATAACTGTTAAATAAATACAATAATATTAGTAGATCTCTTGATGATTTTTAAAAATGTAATTGTTTAGCCTTTGTTGGTCAATTATCGATACTAAAAAAAATCGATATGGACTACCCATGATGTGAATAGAAAATAAATTTACCTAATTAAAACGGACTAGTTTGCTGGTTTGTGACTGCATCTATCAACACTTGGTAAAGTTCTAGAAACTAGGTGATAGAATTTAATTAAAGTTCCATCTTCCCCATGGGTTGTCATTGAAATGTTCCTGAAACCAATGATACTTTTTTTTTAATGAAATTAATATGAGAAGGAGTTATGCCACAAAGGTGCATCCCCTAAAGTCCTGGGTTGGCCCCTCCATCGTGAAAAGAAGAAGAGGAAATTTTATGGACTGGGTAGGGAGTCGAAGGTATCTGTGGATGCGGGTCTTAAACAGCTGAAGGTTATAAGTCGCGGGAAGACGGTGGCTGGAAGCGAGTTCCAGTCTCTGGAGATCATAGGGATTCTTTAATATTAAAGGAAATTGAATAAAACTAGGCAAATAGCTTACCACAGATACACTTAAATCTTACCTGAGTTTATTAGAATAACATAAACATTCATATAACCGTGGACTCTTTGGCGACTGGCTGCTCGCTCCCGGTTCCTGATTTCAGTAAAAGGGGCTGATGAGAGGTGTTCATTTCATTTTATCAGCCAATAGTCAATTCTATTATCTTTTACAATCAAGAGTGAAAAAATATTGTAGCTCTTGTCCGAAATCGAACTTGAATTTGAATTATTTTTTATTTAGAGCTTTTTAACTAATTCAATCTTTTTTGCACGTATAAGAAAAATATTGAATGATAAAATATAAATAAATAACTGTACTAATTAAAATCTTCAAAATGTAGTCTGAATGTGAACTTGATTCATGACGTTGGTTGCGCCTGGATTTAGGCAACAAATTGCGCGCAGAAGAATGAAAGCTGCGTAGGAGCTAGGCGAGTCCAGTCTTTGATGAAATTTTTTACATAAGCTTTAAATAGGTAGAGAATAGAAAAAGTAGAGTTTACCATATAAACATTTCGAAGTTTACCCCATTTGATGACTCAGTTCCATTTTATTAATGTGATTTTGCTTTTTACCTTATACAATCCGGAATCGATCTCGCGCCAAGCGCGACTTCTTTTTTAGTTTTTTTCTAAATATCTTGCAAATTGCTTAATCAATATTGATGAAATTTAATATTCTAATTAAGTACTTTGAGAACCACAAAAAGGTTATATAAAGTTATTAGTAAAATTATATTTCAAAGTACTTTACCCTAGAGTTTTATTCC
Source organism: Forficula auricularia (assembly GCA_024734495.1). NCBI lineage: Eukaryota > Metazoa > Arthropoda > Insecta > Dermaptera > Forficulidae > Forficula > Forficula auricularia. The sequence goes on along the minus strand of JALMQS010000873.1, from coordinate 206,205 downwards.
TCGACCTGCTAGAGGCACAAGTCCTCGGGGGCTAGGTCCTCCAAACATTAATACAATCTAGGTACAATACATTGACAAACATCAAGACAGTACTTTTTTAATTCTTTAAAATTTATTCATTTAATCGGTTTAATATGTATATAATACGTATAATGTAATAAAGTTATTTATTCCTTTAGTATTAGATAATAATCGATCGTTATTTTTTATTTTAAGTCAACATGATCTTCAAATAACCAGTGATAGATATCTGATTGCTAATAAAGGAATAAACATATTAATATTTCAAATGACTTTGGATAAAGTCTAGCAACGATCCGTTTCAGATTATTTAAATTAGACAATTTGCAAATTTAAAATCCGAGAGGAAGAATTCAAAATTTTAAATATATTTTAATAAATAAATAATAAATAAATTTTTTATTCCTCGACCTGCTAGAGGCACAAGTCCTCGGGGCTAGGTCCTCCAAACATTAATACAACCTAGGTACAATACATTGACAAACATCAATACAAGTTAACTACAACAATTTAACAAAAATAAACAAGTAGAAAAAAAAGAAAAAAAATAGAAATGTATGCTCATTAACAAATAACATGGCCATAGATTTCCATCAAAAGACAAAAAGTAATTTAAAAATTCCGCGCAAAAACCCGATACCAGGAGTAAGCGACGCATTAGCCATCCCGGCATTTGGCATAAATTGTTAAGGAAACCTGGTCAAAACCTTAACAAGGATGGTATGGCCTCTCTCTACCTCAGCTAATCTCTGCTTGTGAGAATTAAATAAAATTTTTGTACAACTCTAGGACTTGACAAAATTTATAATTGATTTAATCATAGGAGACAGAGGACTATAATCCCAAGTAGTAATAAATAGACTGTTCCACAAATCAATGCCAGATCCTACAAATGAATGCAAACCTACATATTAATATCTGAATTAACTAACTTGTAGGAGAATCAGAGCTATTTAAATTAATACCATTCTTCCATAAATCCTTATAATCTAAATAACCATCTGAATCATCCTCATAACAAAAACCACCACTGGCTTCAGCACCTAAACTTCTAGTCCCAATCCTGGATTGACTACCCCTTTCAACCATATTATCTAAAAAAAAACTATTTTAAAAATAAACAAAATATTTACCTTAGCAACGCGGAGATTTCCTTATTCCAGCCTAATTTCAAAATCAACCCTTGTTTTTCCTATCTCTAAATGAGTTAACAACCCCCCCCCCCCGAACCCAAGAGACAAAAAAAACTAATAAAAACCTACCAAAAGCTTCAAATTCGCAAGACAGCTTTTTGTTTACCCACCAGACTTCAACTTCATTTTCATTCGATAATTTTCAATTGTGTTTTAAATAATGCACATTTTTTTGTTATCTTCTAATAAAAATATCTAGAATAAATATGTTTTTTTTTATGGTAGGAGTCCGAATAATATTGTGTGTAGGAGTTTAAGTTTCGCCACTATCCAAAGCCCTGGTTCAAAATCTTATTCCCATGTTGGTGTGATTTTTATTTTAAGGTAGTTCTTTCACAAATGCAAAAATTCAAGAAGTCTTTGAAACTTTGAATATAAGTCATTAAAAGCATAATAAACATACTGTTAAAATTTGAAGACGATTTACCACAGCAAACATGAAATAATTGCAATTAAAAATGACACTTTTTACATATGATAGTGTTTCCAAATATCAAATTTTGTTAAATTAGATTAAACAATACGTTTTTTCCAGAAAATTAAATTTTGTGATTTTCAGTTACGAGAAATCATTAAAAGATGAGCCGCTTGGTGATTATTTGTGATAATTAAGTGGGACAATTTACATTTATATTAGAACTTTTTTGAAAAAATAAACTTTAAAGTAACATTTTTAAATTTTAATTAAAATTTGTATATTTAAAATTATCCTAGAAATTATATTAATGATTTTTATATGTTCAAAGATAAATATTATAAAATTAAAATATTAAAAATAAAAAAATTAGGTGTTGCGTTTTTTTTGCCGGAGAGTGTATATTCGGAGTAACTTAAAAAAAATTGAAATTATTTACCTCAAGGTTTTGATAAAAAACAAAAAAAAAACATATTTGGGCGATTATTTTTAGTGGAGGGAATATAAGATCAATGGCTTGGAAACGATCCGGTAAGTATGTGTGTAACAATATAGAGATTTCATAGTGTGAGTGGTACAGTCACGTTAAGAAAACATAACCTAAAATTTTAGTTGCGTTCATATTTATAGTGGTTACGAGGCTAAAACTTTCTGTGTGGATTGTCGCAAAAGAACCTCCTTAATCCCTTGTCTACCAATTTTTAATTTTAATTAATATTCCAGGAGGACAAGTTCTCAATGGATGATGTTAGTCCGAGCTGCTCGTCGGATAATTCCTCTGGTGAAGAGCCTTATCGCAAATCGCTTCGTCCTCTGACGGGAAAGCATGTGCGTCCAGGAACAGGAGCCAGAGCAGAGACTCTGCTCACTCTACGGAGGAAGATCCAACAACGGCAACAGAAAGGGGGTGTCATTTAAGAAACACTTCGTTCTTTTACGCCAGTGCCAAAACAAATAGAATTGATTTTTTTTTCTATAGTAAACCTTATTTCCTAAAGTATTTTTCCTTAATGTAAATTAATGGATGGTGATCTAATACCAATGCATTTTTACACAAATAATATACCTATCTAGAAAAACATGTTAATTTAATTAAGTGGTTTGACAGTGAAGCAGTTAATTTTTTCAAATATTAGAAATAATTTGCGTAATAAAATAATATTTTTTTTTATTATATATGTCCATCGATTAAATTAATAAACTTGTTGTAGCGAAATAAGGACAATAGCTTATGCAAATAATTTTTATTTTTTGTCAACGAATTCGTCAACTTTGTTGACTTCCTCAGGGCTCAAATAAATGGTGTGATGACTGGCCTGAAATGTTTGCTAAGAAGGAATATTGATAAAATGACAAATATTTTTTATTTTTTATTTATCCAGAACAATACACAACATACAATATGTCGTGTCCTATTGAGTTGACAAGTCAACTGTACATAAGACCGGATTAAAATCTTATCTCTTTTATTATATAGCTTATATATAAAAATTATAATTATTTAATTTTACAAAGAATTACTATAAATGAAATATGGTGTACATTGATAAACATAAGTTCACATTAGAGATTTACATACATATCACAGGGTGAAATCACAACGATCCGATCCAATTAACCAATTTTTTCTTCACACGACAGAATTTTTAAGATCATTTGAGAGTTTATTAAAATATTTAATTGCCACAAAATAGGCATTTTTTGGGGCAATTGACTTATTAATCTTTGGCAGGACAATTTATCTATATCTAGTTCTGCCACTATGTTCATTATACATCATCTTAAACACATCATAATAATAAATAACAGTATGCAAAGAAGTTGAAGCAAACTTATCCTTATAATATTTTCAATCTGTGTGATTATGTGTTTGCTAAGAATGAATATTGATAAAATGAAAAATATGCAAAGAAGTTAATTTGTTTGAGCCCTGAGGAAGTCAACAAAGTTGTCGAAACGTTGGCAAAAAATAAAAAAATTTGCATAAGCTATTCTCCTTATTTCCCTACAACAACTTTATTAAAATAATATAGTTTAAAATTAAAGAATTAATTTCAAATCAAAGAATTATAATTTGAATTTTCAATTTCTAATTAAATCGAAAAGATAAAATGATCTCTGTTCTCGGTCTTCATCGATAATTCAGCTCAGGGAATACAAATTTATCTTATCGAAAAGTTACTCTTGGAAAATAATCTGTGAAAATGAAATATTTTATTTATACCATTCTTTATACTATCTAATTATTATTTCTTAACATAAATTTTTAAAAATTAAAATTTCCTTTGTACTATCAAACTATATGAAAGACTCTTTTAAAGAGATGCCATTGCAAGTTAAAGATATTTAATATATGTACCTATATATAGTGGTTAAAATTATAAAATTCCTTCTGTAAAAAAATGTAAATTAAGGATTTCAAATTATTCACGAGATAAAAAAACAAATTGATGAAAAATAAGATAGAAATTTAATTTTTTTCATAAAATATAAAAACAAAATTACTAAGCTCACAAAAATGTTTGCTGTATAGTATAATAAATTAAATACAATTGTTTTAAAAAAAACAATCGATATAACGTTTATTAAATTGAAAGTTTTTTTTGCCGAGAGTAGCAGAATTTTTATATATTGAAGGAGGCATTAAAAGAGTGTATTCATAAATTAATTCCTGTGAATCCATTGTAATAGACTGATGAAGAGGGCAAAGCCCTCGAAACTATAGTCTCGTTATAAATAAATAAAATTTATAATTCCAGCAGAAGACACACTCTTTTATTGTCTCCTTCAATAACGTTTATTAGTGCATGATAAGTGATAAAGAGATATTCATCTCGAAACATTTCACACACTAAAAAACATTAAATGGATTTTTTTTTTTTTTTAAAGAATTGTATTTAATAATACAATAAGAACATTATATTACAATGCAGTATTACATTTATAAATCACAGCAAAAGTTCTTAGTTTCACGAACAGGAACAATATCTTCTATAATTTCACGAACCCGTGCACCGTTTTTCTCCAGACTAATCCGGCCCTACATTTAAGGTAAAATATATTGTTAAAGACATCTTGCATATTTATAAATTTTAGGATTCATAACAAAAATCCCTCTTGTTTATGGACGCCCATTAGTCAATAAGGGGCTAATTTTTTATTGTTGATTTTTTATGTAAAAAAAAAAAATTGTGAATTTTGGAATTTACCTAGAAGTATAGTGGATACAGGTTTATTACTTAATATTGAAAGCGATGGTTTACCTTTTTTTTTTAATTTACCATCTCGGTTTTTGAATATTTTTTGCTTAAATTTAGCAGGTTGGACAAGAACAATTCAGGTTAAGCGCTCGCCCAACCGTGCCCACCCCTGGTGCCGTCACTGCTAATTAGAAAAATAGGAAATGAGCTCATAGCCGTCAAATTTTAAACATTATGAAAAATATTTAGCAAGGACGCCTGTAGAGTAGGCTAGTACGTCCCAGAGGCGTCTTTCGGTTGCATAAATACAGGCGGACAGCATTCCTAGAGTATTCTTTAAGTAGTAACTGGATTTAGTTAAAAGCAATATTTTAATATTATTTTAGACTTTGAATTAAGGTAAAAAGGTCAAATTTTACTAGCAGCCAGAATTGAATAAAAGTGAAATAAAATTTAATTTTATTTTCAACGTTTTGACCCACTACCTAGTATCAAGGCTATTATGCACAAAGTTTTGAAATTAAACACAATTAAAAATAATATTAATAAATAGGTAGGTTCCTACGTTGACCATTTAATGATTAATTTTCCAATCAGTAAAAGATCCTATTACTATTCCAAACTAGTTTAGTCTTAAATAATAATCTGTGACAAATTGTTTTGTTTACTTTACTTATCAAATAATAGCTAAAAGCTTAAGCTGTAATCAATTAGAGAATTTTTTATAGTGTATAAAACGGAAGGTGCGCGATACACACAGAATATTTATTATTCCATCTTCTAAGAAAGAAGCCTCTGGCAGAAGAGAACTCGATTTTCTCTCCTTAATTGAAAACTCACCTCGAACATTTCTGGTTTTTTCCGGAGAGTAAAATGTATTTAATATATTAGAAATATTGTTTTGAGGAGACGGGATTGTAAAACTCAATGGAGAATTGATAGAAAGGCAGCCCAAAAATAATGATAAGTACAAATTTCCAATAAAATAATTTATTTTATTTCATTCTTTTTAAGACACTCCGAAACGCCGGTTTTCAAGAGTGAAACTAACAATGTATAAATAATTTGGAAATTTATACTTTTCATTATCAATGGGTTGACTTTCCTAATTCTTCAGTGAGTTATATAATATTTTTTAAGAACCATTCAACTTCCTAAAAATAATAAATCAAAGTATGCATTCTCTTTAGGAGAAATGCTACAACCAGACGCTTAACTAGGGGTAGGCACGGAGCACCCTGGGATCATTAAAGCCCACCCCAGAAATCCAAAAATAATTCAAATATTTGGGTTAAATAAAAAATAAAGGATGTCGTTGAGACCTAAGATAGAAAATAATTTTAGTTTATGCCAAATGGATACAACACTCTTAAGTTTCACAGTGACCACTAAAAGATTATATTTCTCAATTTCTGACATGGGTATTTTTGTTATGAACACTACGAGTGACTTGTAACGGATTTTCTATAGTTGCCCTTGGATACTCATAAAAATAGAATTAAAATTCAATGATATTCTTAGATGAAAGCGAATAAATATATTGAATACCTCTTAGGTAACATACTTATTTGGCTATCATTTAATGGGCAGAATAGGTTGAGTAAAAAATACAAACCCTAATTAAAAAAAATGTACAATAAAATTATTATATTTAATTTATGTATATTTGAAATGAAATTTTCATATAAACTAACATATTTATTTAAACTTAACTTCTAATAAAAAAATTAAATTAAATAATATATGATTTATTTATTACCTATATATTTAATTATTTATTTAATTAATTAATTAATTTTCGACGGATAAAGCCTTAACAAGTTGGTTACATATACAGTAGAACCTCGTTTATCCGGACTAAATCAAACCGGATAATCGAATAGCTACATACATCTGTATACATATAATATATGTTTTGTTGTTTTCAACAAGAAATGCTTGTAATCATTTAATATAAAATATACTAAAATATATTACGCCAGATGGCAGATCAATTTGATAGGACCGTTCAACGGTCCAATGATACCCGTCGTACTCGCGGATGTTTCTCAAGATTCAACAAGTTCAGTAACCATGATGAAGTTGCCATGGAATGCTTTACCAATAATAAAATAAAATATGAAGAATTAAATAATTATGAAATCTCAAATTATGAAGAGAGAAGAAGCTTTGATAAAAATTCTGTTCAGGCCTACCGAGAAAAACAGAAGAAGAAAGCTCAAGAATATTATAGACAGCGACAAGAGAAGGAGAGGCTAAAACAATTGGAGATGGAAGCCCAGCAAGTGATGGATAACTCCTCCTTGATTGATTTATACATAACTGAGGCTCCAATGCCCATGGCACCTCAACACTCATCATTTAGTATCGCTGCTTCTAGCACTGAGACACCAACCCAAGATGAACCAATATCTTGGATGACAGAAAGGGCCAAATTCGAAGAAAAGTATAGGGATGTGTTTCCCCATGACAAACCAGTATTTAAAGATTATGAATTAATTTATCCAATAACTCGGCCTCCAACTGTCAAAGTTCCTAAAGTTGAAAGAGTTCTGAAAAATGAAATGCTTTACTCGAAACACCCACCGATAACTAAATCAATAGTTGGTGACTTTCCCTCCGATTGTGTTTCACATGGCAGAGTGGAAGAGGTATATTGTCAACAAAGAGAAACAAAGAGGTTGTCCTCTGCTTGATGCAAACAAACATACACACATATATATCGAGATGATATATCTGTATATATATTATTTATTTAACTTACTCAAACAAATAAATAATTTATATACAGATATATCATCTCGATATATATGTGTGTATGTTTATTTGCATCAAGCAGAGGACAACCTCTTTGTTTCTCTTTGTGAATCAACAACTCTGCTACTCTGGTCAAAACAAAAACTTTTCAATTAGAGGTATATTGTCCCTACGTTTTACCATGTGATGGCTTCATTGATAATGACAATACGCCAGTGATAGTGAATGTTCTTACACAGTCACATGTACGTTCAAATATTGATAACGTAACTGAATTAAAGTTTAAACAGACGCATCTACATATGTCTGAGAACGTAGTAAAAAATCTGATAAATCTACCTAAACATAAAAACGAAATCTTGATATTATGCCCCCCTGGTCATGGGAAGACCTCTTTTATTAGGTATCTACGTAAGAAAAATATTTTAAGTGTTCACGATATTGAATTACCCGTTAAATATCGGACGTGTGCAACACCCACTCACTTAGCCCAACGTGGGATAATTGTTTTAACAAATAACCCAAACTTATGTGACGTAAATTCCACACTTGCTATCGTACCCACGGCTGAATGAAAGAGTTTTCAAAAACTATAAAGCACGACATAAGCAATCTGATATATTTACAGAATATTTGTAATTTACATTCACCGTCATTTTTCCGGTCTACTCCCCCTCTCTCACTAATCACAGATTTCTTCGATTATCTCATCTTTACGGCATTCTATCTGTTATGTTTGTTTCTTTTATTATGTATTTTATTCTTCCTACTTAATATACTGGGTATTACATTACCCGCCAAACAGTAGACATCTTAAGTTTGCTAGGAGATTGAGTAAGTTGGCGCCAAACTAAAAGCAATAGAGCTTGGGTTGGGCTTCTCTTGCTGACTGGACCCAAAGTGATAACTTGTAATTATATTCAGGGCCGGCCCTGCCACATGGCGAACGGAGCGGCCGCTCCAGGCGTCAAGTCCCAGGGACGCCTCAGTGGTAAAGCAAATTAAAGGAAAAACATGTTTTTTTTGCTTTTCGAATTTTATTTATTTATTGCGAGCGCGTGGTTAGTATGTCAATGACCTTAAGACTGCAAGACCCAAAGCTTTATCAGGGGCGCCAAAGATCCAACTGGTATATATTAGGGGCAAGTAAGGGGCGCCATAATTGGGTCTCACTCCACCCTCGCGGTCGGCACTGATTATATTAGTACATTAATAAATATTATAAATTAATAAATCCATAAACCACAACAAATATACTATTTATAAAGGGCCATTTCATCTCTGCTGCTATATTGAAACATGATGTTTATTAGGGAAGAATTCCTAGAAAAGCATCAGAAGAAATGCATTAATTGAAAATATCAACTCTATTTGAAATTCACTTGAATATTAATGTTATGTTTGTTTCATTTATTATGTATTTTATTCTTCCTACTTACATTACCCGCAAACAATAGACATCTGAAGCATAGAGTAGAAGGCTACCGATTATCGAAAAACGCTCTCTAGCGGCTCGGAGATCATTATTCTTAGTCCTTAAGAGCTATTCAAAGATCATAGTCATAGGACATTCAAAGCCTTTGTCAAAGATAAAAGATTCATACAGGCTTTGTGCTAAACGTTCATTTAGAAAATTTTCCAACGTACAAATTTATAGATTAAAATATTATTAAATATGCCTAGTTCTCGACGTGAATGTTTTATGAAAGGTTGCTTTCTCGACACAAAATCAGATAAAGAACATACTTTTTTTAAACGACCTAAAAATCCTGAAATGTAAGTACCTTATATAAAATTAACTAGTAATTTATTTCTTTAGATTTTTATATGTTAATTCTTTAATAATTTAATTATAGAGCTAAAGAAAGCGGTTCCTGCCATTTATTGCCCATTCCGAACCGCCAGAGAGCTCTGTAACTCGTATACGATAAAATACATTGGCTACTTATGGAGCCTTCCACTCTATATTACTCTATGATCTGAATTTTGCTACGGGATTGAGTAAGTTGACGCCAACCTAAAAGCAATGGAGCTTAGGTTGGGTTTCACTTACTGACTGGACCCAAAGTGATAACTTGTAATTATATTATGTTGTTTTTACAACAGTCATTACTGATATTTAAAATTAAGTCATGCAAAACAACGCAAATGACAATTTTAGGCAGATGCCAAATACCGGCGGACGCGGACGAGGAAGGGGAGGATTTCCCGCGCAGTCGCCAAACTCCTTTTCAAGCACCAGATCACTATTCCGCCAGACAACAACAGGTCTTTCAACTACCATGATAAAAGGCAGGAATAGGACTGGAGTTACCCGAATAGGGAAGATAGACAACCCCAACCACGGAAGACCTCACGTTCCCAGAATTATAAAAACAAGGCGCGGCAGCCTCAAAAACCGGATCAAAAAGAATCCGTTAAAAAAGACGAAGAGGTAAAGAAAAGCACAACTGAGACACCTTCCTCGGATGAGCTACACTATTATGTAGGAGCTGTTTCTAACAGTTCATTCCTGACGAGTGTATATTATTACAAGCTCGACTTATATAAACTACCATTAATATACGAAGCGATATACTCTGATTTAATCGCATATGAATATCGTATATCTAGAGCGTTTTTTATTATTACTGTAACATAGTATCCAATGTAGTATTATTACCGTCTTTTTCCGAAAATAAGACACTGTCTTACTTTCTTTTTTGGTCCAAAATACGCGCTAGGGCTTATTTTCGGGGGAGGGCAAAAATAAAAGTATATTTATATATTTTTATTTAATATTTATTTTACACAGAATACAGAAATTTAAATTTATTCAATTACAGTCATGTCATCTTCTTCTGGAACATCGTCATAAATAAAATTCTGAATTATATTCTGATTTTCTTCCAAATCCATTTCCTGTTGAATCATTGGTCCGAAACTCTCATGTCTTGCGATATAGCTATCGTTAAATGAATACTTCTTGTCTAAGTAGCCTGTTTGTAGTGCATTGGAAACATCACTATCAGTTATTTTGTCCCGTGAATTTTTTACCCAATTCACAACTTCTTGTAAGCCTGGTTTTACAAAATTACCTCGATGATTTTTCACCATTCTGTTTTCAATATATTCATTGATTTCCATCCGCAAATGATCCTTGAATGGCTTGTTTATTGCAATGTCAAGTGTCTGGAGGTAACCAGTCATTCCTGCCGGAATCATTATTTGATCACTCTTCCTCTCAGCAAGAAAGTTTTTCATGTCTTTAGCCCGGTGAGTACTGGCTGAATCCCAAACTAGTAAATCTCTATTCTGACCCCTCAACAGTGGTGGCAGCACGATAGGGATTATTTTCGGAGGATGTCTTATTTTACAAAAAGTTCCGAAAATCACAATAGGGCTTATTTTCGGAAAAAGACGGTACTCTCAATATGATAGAGGTTAAGAGGTCGATGACTTGCCGACCCGCCCCTCTTCAATACTGCCGGAAGAGTACGTGGTGCCCAGAATGCTACATAATTACCTGAAAAGAATGACTTTCACTATGAGAAACTCTACTGATAAATTAAATTTACATGTTCCTGAAGTTGGCTATCACCAGGTGCCTATTCTATTCGATGATGGTGAACAAGTACCATCAGACAGCTTTGGCATAATAGACGCACAAAATCATAACGTCTACGAGTGCTATCTAGCACCCATCGTTACGGCTAGGTATCTAGAAGCCACAATAAATAGGAACCATGACTGGACACCAATGCCCGATGCTCTAATTTCGGAGAATCATGTTCCAAATCAAAATTTTCTTGGCTTCACTCGTATCGATGCCAATTTACATCCAGAAACACAGAATTTATTAGATGGATTTATTCCTTTTGAAAACAATGCTAATTGGACGGAAGGATTGGCTTTAATGCTAATTTGTTTGCACACGTCAGTTCCCAATTAAAGACATTTTCTGATAAAATTAAAACAATTGTTGTTGAAAATCAAATGATTATAAAGCAAACTTCGCAAGAAAATATCATATCATATTAGTATAATAATAAATCCATAAAGCACAACATATATCTTATTTATAAAGGACCACTCATCTCTGCTGCTATTGTAACATGATGTTTATTAGCGAAGAATTCTTAGCATCAGTAGAAAATGTTTAAATTAAAATTCACTTGAATTCTTCTTCTTCAAGTGCCATACTCGATTACGAGCTTCGGCGATTATAATGGAGAGTATCCTCTCTATGGAAATTTTTTAGGGTGGTTTCCCATTGCTTTCCCCTGAAGAAATCAGATTATAGCCGGTCAATTATTTGCAGCAAATTGGGCTTGAACCCGCGCAGCTTGATTAGAAGGCATGCTCTTTAACAACTGCCAACGTGACTCACTTGAATATTAATTCATTAATTAAAGGTCAGAAATTCTTCAAGCGTTCACAATGTCAAAAAAAATTCAAATAAAAAAAAATGTAAATAAACATTGGAAGATATAATCCGATGAAAAGCTTTTTGGCTGTGATCTCTGTGGGAAAACGATTCACATACCAATCTAATCTCACAAAGCATTTAAGAAACATACAGGGACAAACTTTTTAAGTGTACTGAGTGAGTGTGGGGCGAGATTTGCACACAAGTACACTGTTGATAGCCATTTACTGATACATACAGTCGAGGCCTTTTGACTGTGATCACAGTGGAATACGCTTTTCCCAAAAATGTACACTCACAAGGCATTCCACGGTTCATACTGGAGTTGTGTCCAAAGAGATTTGCACACAACTAGGGATGAAGATTTTACTAGACACGTGCAAAGAAGTTTAATTATTGAAGAATTATTGTCCACGCAAGCAGGATTTTTCACGAAGTCAAAAAATTTTCACAATAAGTTTCACTACTCTATATTATTTGAAGACATTTTTTTTTCTCTCAAACTACAAACTACAATGGGCACAGCAAGTCAATCTTTTACTATTGAAGTTTACAATCAAGAAATATCCACGTGGCCCAAATGGGTGAAGAGGCTTAAAGTAGCTTTTAAGGTTTTTAAAACAGAGGATGATTTGAAAACTTATTTCATATTGCTGTGGCTAAACGGCTGAACCGATATTAACTTTATTCGTTCTATTTTATTTATTCTTTAACGTTATGGTCTTTCATTTTGGTATGAGTGAAATTTTCGGTAGATCTCATGGTTTTTTAGACACTTTTGAGGATTCGGATCATATCCTGTCCGGAAAATGTAAAATATCTATAAATCTAAGAATTTTAACAAAAAAGTGGTCCAAGTAAATGTTCAAGCCAACAAAATTTTCTAGACAATGAGATAGGAATCAAGTTTCTAGGATGAGTCATTTAATGAAGGAAAAACTGCGATTTTTTGCAGAAAATTCAAATTTTTTCAAAACTTCAACCTCATGTCACCATTATCCAATTAGAATGAAACTTTCTTTAAATTGTAGAAAATTTATTCTAGTTTAAAAATGTATAGAGTGGTCTTTGTCGAAAACGTGCTCCTTCATGGTCAAAATGGGAAAAAATCGAAAAAAGTGCGTGTTTTAGGGCTCTACAGAATCTAAATAGATGAAATATTAATCATTTTACGCGTAATTTAAAGAGCTTTAATTTATCTAATAAAAATACTTTTGATTTGATAAGCCGTTTTTGAGTTATTGAAAATATTATTATTATTAGAAAAACTGAAATAACTCCGAAATTTTCTCATTTTGACAACACAGATTTGGAGAAAAACTTAGGGTAGTAATTTTGGAGTACCAATAAAGGTATTCCAGCAATCAAATCTTTACCCATGACTACTTCATGTCTGCTATTGTAACATGATGTTTATTAAGGAAGAATTCCTAGAAAAGCATCAGAAGAAATGCATTAATATGAAAATATCGACTCTATTTAAAATTCACTTGAACATTAATTCATTAAATAAAGTTAAGAAATTCTTCAAACGTTCAGAATGTCAAAAGAAATTCAAATATTATTTGTAAAGGGCCACTCATCTCTACTGCTATTGTAACATGATGTTTATTAGCGAAGAATTCTTAGAAAAGCATCAGAAGAAATGCATTATTATGAAAATATCCACTCTATTTAAAATTCACTTGAACATTAATTCATTAAATAAAGATAAGAAATTCTTCAATCGTTCAGAATGTCAAAAGAAATTCAAATATTGTTTATAAAGGGTCACTCATCTCTGCTGCTATTGTAACATGATGTTTATTAGTGAAGAATTCTTAGAAAAGCATCAGAAGAAATGCATTAATTTGAAAATATCAACTTTATTTAAAATCCACTTGAATATTAATGTTATGTTTGTTTCATTTATTATTTAGTTTATAGAAGGCTACAAGTCTAGACTAGACGATAAACGCACTTAAATCAAAGTCAAGAGAATGTAAAAAGTTCGATCCAAGAGGAATTGAAAGATGGGATGAATATTACAAAAAACTCATATCCGCAGATCGACTCCTTCAATTGTACTCAAATGTAAAATCAAATGCAAATAAAAAAAATGTAAATAAACATTTGAAGCTACATACATCTGTATACTGTATGGGCGCATACTCAAAAATAGAAAAGGACTTCAAAGATATGGAAGAACAAAACGGAAGCACAAATTAATGTCTGCTATTTTAAGATGATCTTTATTAGGTAAGAATTCCTAGTAAAGAATCAGAAGATGTGGATTAATATGAAAAAATAAATCTAATTAACAACAAAATATCCACTCTATATAAAATTCACTTGAATATTAATTCATTTAATAAAGTATGAAATTATTCAATTGTACTCAAATGTCAAATGCTAATAAAAAAATGTAAATAAACATTTGAAGCTACATACATCTGTATACTGTATGGGCGCATACTCAAAAATAGAAAAGGACTTCAAAGATATGGAAGAACAAAACGGATGCTCCACTTCATCATGGAATTCATAGTAAAGCATCAGAAGATGTGTATTAATATGAAAAACTAGACCTGATGAAAAATATCCACTCTATTTAAAAATTCACTTGAATATTAATTCATTTAATAAAGAAAGAAATTCATTAATAAATGTCTAAAGAAATTCAAATTAAAAAAAATGTAAATAAACATTTGAATCTACATACATCTGTATACTGTATGTGCGCATACTCAAAAATAGAAAAGGACTTCAAAGATATGGAAGAACAAAACGGATGGACCACTTCATGTCTACTATTTTAACATGAACTTTATTAGCTAAGAATTTCTAGTAAAGCATCAGAAGATGTGTATTAATATGAAAAACTAGACCTGATGAAAAATATCCAGTCTATTTAAAATTCACTTGAATATTAATTCATTTAATAAAGTATGAAATTATTCAATTGTACTCAAATGTCAAATGTAAATAAACATTTGAAGCTACATACATCTGTATACTGTATGGGCGCATACTCAAAAATAGAAAAGGACTTCAAAGATATGGAAGAACAAAACGGATGCTCCACTTCATCATGGAATTCATAGTAAAGCATCAGAAGATGTGTATTAATATGAAAAACTAGACCTGATGAAAAATATCCACTCTATTTAAAATTCACTTGAATATTAATTCATTTAATAAAGAAAGAAATTCATTAATAAATGTCTAAAGAAATTCAAATTAAAAAAAAATGTAAATAAACATTTGAATCTACATACATCTGTATACTGTATGTGCGCATACTCAAAAATAGAAAAGGACTTCAAAGATATGGAAGAACAAAACGGATGGACCACTTCATGTCTACTATTTTAACATGAACTTTATTAGCTAAGAATTTCTAGTAAAGCATCAGAAGATGTGTATTAATATGAAAAACTAGACCTGATGAAAAATATCCACTCTATTTAAAATTCACTTGAATATTAATTCATTTAATAAAGTATGAAATTATTCAATTGTACTCAAATGTCAAATGTAAATAAACATTTGAAGCTACATACATCTGTATACTGTATGGGCGCATACTCAAAAATAGAAAAGGACTTCAAAGATATGGAAGAACAAAACGGATGCTCCACTTCATCAGGGAATTCATAGTAAAGCATCAGAAGATGTGTATTAATATGAAAAACTAGACCTGATGAAAAATATCCACTCTATTTAAAATTCACTTGAATATTAATTCATTTAATAAAGAAAGAAATTCATTAATAAATGTCTAAAGAAATTCAAATTAAAAAAAATGTAAATAAACATTTGAATCTACATACATCTGTATACTGTATGTGCGCATACTCAAAAATAGAAAAGGACTTCAAAGATATGGAAGAACAAAACGGATGGACCACTTCATGTCTACTATTTTAACATGAACTTTATTAGCTAAGAATTTCTAGTAAAGCATCAGAAGATGTGTATTAATATGAAAAACTAGACCTGATGAAAAATATCCACTCTATTTAAAATTCACTTGAATATTAATTCATTTAATAAAGTATGAAATTATTCAATTGTACTCAAATGTCAAATGTAAATAAACATTTGAAGCTACATACATCTGTATACTGTATGGGCGCATACTCAAAAATAGAAAAGGACTTCAAAGATATGGAAGAACAAAACGGATGCTCCACTTCATCATGGAATTCATAGTAAAGCATCAGAAGATGTGTATTAATATGAAAAACTAGACCTGATGAAAAATATCCACTCTATTTAAAATTCACTTGAATATTAATTCATTTAATAAAGAAAGAAATTCATTAATAAATGTCTAAAGAAATTCAAATTAAAAAAAATGTAAATAAACATTTGAATCTACATACATCTGTATACTGTATGTGCGCATACTCAAAAATAGAAAAGGACTTCAAAGATATGGAAGAACAAAACGGATGGACCACTTCATGTCTACTATTTTAACATGAACTTTATTAGCTAAGAATTTCTAGTAAAGCATCAGAAGATGTGTATTAATATGAAAAACTAGACCTGATGAAAAATATCCACTCTATTTAAAATTCACTTGAATATTAATTCATTTAATAAAGTATGAAATTATTCAATTGTACTCAAATGTCAAATGTAAATAAACATTTGAAGCTACATACATCTGTATACTGTATGGGCGCATACTCAAAAATAGAAAAGGACTTCAAAGATATGGAAGAACAAAACGGATGCTCCACTTCATGTCTGCTATTTTAACATGAACTTTATTAGGTAAGAATTCCTAGTAAAGCATCAGAAGATGTGTATTAATATGAAAAACTAGACCTGATGAAAAATATCCACTCTATTTAAAATTCACTTGAATATTAATTCATTTAATAAAGAAAGAAATTCTTCAAAGGTAAAGAATGTCAAAAGAAATTCAAATTAAAAAAAAAATGTAAATAAACATTTGAAGCTACATACATCTGTATACTGTATGGGCGCATGCTCAAAAATAGAAAAGGACTTCAAAGGTATGGAAGAACAAAACGGATGGACCACTTCATGTCTGCTATTTTAACATGAACTTTATTAGGTAAGAATCTAATATATGCGCATGCGCAAGGACAGACATGTTGGGAGAGATGAGTCTGCCGGGGGCCAGGCGACCATCTTGTGATCAACCACGAACGAATAAACAAACATATGATTCAATTCAAAATAACTCAAACGTTAATACCTATTATGACATGATGATTGGTGTTAATGGTACCTAGGACTATTAGGTATTCATAGCATAAATTGCAGCTTTAATCTTAAAATAAGAACTACTAAAATTTATAAAAATATAAAAAGTCAACTTTTGTGTCATATCCCCGACAAGGATGGTAATATGACGCAGCCCGTGTGGGGGATATGGCTAATGGGAAATTACATGTAAACCAAAATAAAAACTCAGAAAGTTGAAACTCATGAAACTTATAGGTAAACAATGAAAGATGGGAGTACCTAAAAAGAATATGACCAATTTTAAGTATTAAAAAGAGTACCTAACTTAATTAACATATTTACACAAGTATGGAACCATGAATATTTCCCTAGTCTTACTAAATTGTTTGGGGGGTTCAAGTTTCCCCAAAACCGCGGACCACTCATAAAAAAGTATATCGTCACGTACGGGCCACTTCCACAACTTCCCGTTTTGTTTCACAATGAGTCATATTACCCATTCGACGTAATTTTAGGTAAAACATTTCAAATAGTAAACAATGAGGGCTTTGTGAATAAATAAGTCTTAATATTGATTTTAAAGAATATGCAATAACGTAGAATACACTAAACCAACAAAAATTGCAAAAGAAAACAAATTACGAACATTTGAAATAAATATGATGAAATTTCACATGTGTTGATCTTCGAAATGGCGGACAAAACAAATCCTCCTTCCACGACGGTTCGCTTGTAACTAGGGTAGACACGCTTTACCTGGTAGTGATGGGGGGTAGTATAGTTCGCCAATGTCTTACCCACGCCAGAAGGCCGAGTTTTCGAGATCTCGAAAACGCGTCATATCCCCCGGTTTTACCTTACTGTATGGGCGCATACTCAAAAATAGAAAAGGACATCAAAGATATGGAATAACAAAACGGAAGGACAAATTCATGTCTGCTATTTTAAGATGATCTTTATTAGGTAAGAATTCCTAGTAAAGAATCAGAATATGTGGTTTAATATGAAAAAATAAATCTAATTAACAACAAAATATCCACTCTATATAAAATTCACTTGAATATTAATTCATTTAATAAAGTATGAAATTATTCAATTGTACTCAAATGTCAAATGCTAATAAAAAAATGTAAATAAACATTTGAAGCTACATACATCTGTATACTATGGGCGCATAATCAAAAATAATAAAGGACTATATTAGATGAAAGGGGAAATATCAACCTAAGTTGGATGCGCTGGGTTCAATAAAACACTCTGAATAAAACGTTTCAGCCTGAATTTATTTGGCCATCTTCATTTAAATGGGTTAAAAAATTTACAAATAGATGTTAACATTGATATGTTCCTAACAATAGAAAATAATAAAGCACCAGGCCCAGGAGGTCGCCCATAAAACTACTTACGCACGCACAAAATAGAGCAATAGATTTTCTATGAGAAATATTTAATAGATGCATAAACGGGAACGAAATTCCAAAAGAATGGAAAATTGATGAAATAAGGCCCAACGATTTAGCAGAGGCGCCAAAGACCCAACTGCTATCTATTAGGGGTAAGTAAGGAGTGCGCCATAATTGGGTCTCGCTCCATCCGCCTGGATGATGATTAATTCAACAATGGTTGCATACTATGGTCCATCAATTATCCTAACACTGGAGGGGGAATTTTAAATGAAGAACTTAGTGAATCTCAAGAGGAAACGGTGCATCGTTCTTAATACTAGTTCCATGTTAGAAAGAATCACTGATACGAGATCCAGAACTCTCATATTTTGGAATCCTTGTCTAACTCCGATTGATAGTGCTCCTCTCATTTTGGAGATTGTACCTTTCCATCAAATCATTTATGACAATTTATTCTTAATAGGATCTGATTTACAAACACCATTTGTAATGTATGATGGATTGAACTGGAGGAGCCGGGGAAGCGGAGATTGATGAATTAAGAACGCTTGGAGTAATTTATATATATACTATTTATTACACAATTAAATTAAATAAGTTACATCGAAGGCTCTTGTTTAGCGAATGTTTGTTTATTTTACTAATGTTTATTTATCGTCACTGGGCAACTGTTTGCCAACGAATAATATAAACTCCAACTAGTATAAAATACATAACAATTCTCAGGCACTTAATTTAATTGTTGTAGTTTAACCGGATTACAGGTTTCCGCGTTCTTTCCGATCGTCGTAACGGCATCAGCGTTGGAGGTCCTGTTTCTACTGGTGGTTGTACATCTTTGTTTTGAGGTTGATTTGTTTCTACTGGTGGTTGTACATCTTTGTTTTGAGGTTGATTTTCGTTTCCCTTAGTCTCTGAGCTTGAAGTAGGGTTTGAGTGTTCTATTATCCTTGTTCTGTATTTTATAGGAGATGTTGCTTTATCTTCTAAATGTTCTTGAGTTTGAGGTGTTGGTGTATTCAGATGTAGGTTTATTTGAGGAGTGATTTTGTCGACTTGTGTTTTGGCTAACTGATCTATGTGTCTTTTTATAATGTACCCGTGATCGAGTTCAATTAGGTAGTGTAATTTTCCTAATCGTTCTATCACTGTACCAAATTTCCAGAGTCCGGATGATGTATAGTTCCTTGATTGCACTCTGTCGCCAAGCTGTAATTCTCTTATTTTATGGCATTGATCTGTGTTAGTTTCTCGCATTTGTAGTTTGATTAAGTCGAGCCTGGATCGAAGTTTTCTTTCCAGACTCGGTAGAGAAGGTGTTTTACCTCCTTCCAGTGGTGTATCTCGATATTTGAAAAGAAATTTAATTAATTTGTCTTTGATTGTTCCTTGTTCATTTACCATTGATTTCATTTTATTTTTAAAATTTTGTATCATTCGTTCTGCTTGTCCGTTCGTGGCACTAAATTTTTGTTCTATTCCATTTCTCTTGCAGAATGTTACGAATTCTTGTGATTTAAATATAGTTTCGTTATCTGTGACAAGTATGTGTGGTAGTCCATTTCTTGAGAATATTTCTGTTAATGAATCTATTGTTGAATTTGACGTTGGTGGGTATTTAGACATCGTAATTTCTAACCATTTCGTTTTTGCGTCGACCACAATAAAAAAGTAATTATTCTTGAAGGGGCCTGCATAGTCAGCATGTATACGTTGCCAGGGCTGTTCTGGTTCTTCCCACTTGTGTGTTGGCACTTTGGCTGGATTTTTCTTAACTTGAGCGCAGTCTTGACAAGATTTGACCATATTTTCAATATCTTCATCGATTTTCGGCCAATAGCATAAGGATCGTGCTATGCTTTTCATTTTCACCATACCTATGTGCGTAGAATGTAGTTCTTTTAAAATTGCTGGACGTAATACTTTCGGAATGACAACTCGAATTCCTCTTAATATAACTCCTGAATGAACACTATATTCTGCGTTCATTATTTCTCCGTTGAGTAATTTTGTTTTCATTTCAATTAATTCAATGTCTTTATTTGTTTCGGAGCGGATATGTTCTACGGTAATTGGATCATTATTGGATATGGTATTGATTTGTATTTGATTTATTAAGTAGGATTCTTCTTTATATTTTTCTAAATTTGTATTTAAAGGAATAGGATTTCTGGAGAGGTAATCTACGTTTCCGTGCAGAGTTGAAGTTCGGTGCTTTATTTCATAATTAAATCCAGTGATAAACTGTGAATATCGAAGTAATCTATGTGCAGACATTATTGGCATTGATTTATTCGGATTAAATATGTGTAATAAAGGAGCAAAAGCCCAAAATGGCAAATTTACTAGCGGATATCGAAGGTCTCTCTGTAACCTCCAACAGTGGTGCATTACAAAGTGCACTTCTTAACAGACATCGACCAGATTCAACTCAGGGTCTGGTGAGGATAATACCGGTTCAAAAGAGAATCATCAATGTTGTCACTTCAGAAGAGTTTCGAAGAAATCCCAGTGTTCGAAATGCGGGACTCATGATGGCTTTTTCATACGGGTTAGCAAGAGGAGCAGAAGAAGACTCTGATAAAATCTTAGGCTCGTTTATGTCTATGCTCTTCAATACGTTCGAACTCTTCAATGCTGCTGGGGCATTTGAGGCGGCTCTTCGATCTACGGCCTTTGACATTGATATCGTCAGCCTGAGTGAGGATGATACAACTCGGCTTTGGAATAGTCAGGAAGTACTAGACTTGACGGATTTAATGGCAGGGGAAGAGAACCAAAGGAAGTTCTTTGAGATACGAGAACAACAGTTGGTAGGATTGGGAATTTATTCCCTAATTCTCGGAAAAAATCTCCAAGCCGCCGGTTATACTGGCTGGGTCACCAACAGACTAAGAACTTTCAGTGGAGCCTTGGGTATAGGAATAAGCTCGATCTGGAATGAAACATTTATTGCCAAGCAACAGACAATGAGCACCTTATATTCCCTCCTATCCGCGAATCATTCTCTACGACGCTGTATATTCCAGATGTACCTTGGAATTGCAAGTGATAACAGTGTTGTGGGCAATATGTTCAAGACCGTGGTTTCAATGTTACAGGGGGTTGAAATGACCCACCTCTTTAATATTGAAGTGTATATCTTCGGAAAGTATGTTGAATTATTAAGGATTAGATCCTTAAGAGACAACATGATTGCCTACAATAAAGCTCTGGACTAAACTGTGAATATCGAAGTAATCTATGTGCAGACATTATTGGCATTGATTTATTCGGATTAAATATGTGTAATAAAGGAGCAAAAGCCCAAAATGGCAAATTTACTAGCGGATATTACTTGACGATTGGAATTATAATCGTGCCTGCACTGATTATATTAGAACATTAATAAATTCATAAAGCACAACAAATATCCTATTTATAAAGGGCCATTTCATCTCTGCTATTGTAACATGATGTTTATTAGAGAAGAATTCCTAGAAAAACATCAGAAGATGGATTAATATGAAAATTTCCACTCTATATAAAATTCACTTCAATATTAATGTTATGTTTGTATCATTCCTTATGTATTTTATCCTTCCTACCTAATATAATGAGAATTACATTACCCGCCAAACAGTATACATCTGAATTTTGTTATCGGATTTAGTAAGTTGGCGTCAATCTAAAAGCAATGGAGTTTGGGTTGGGCTTCCCTTACTGACTGGACCCAAAGTGATAACTTATAATTATATTAGAACATTAATAAATCCATAAACCACAACAAATATCCTATTTATAAAGCTCTCTCTGCTTTTTGTTTCGTGGATGGGGGGAATCTTCAAAAGACGCACCTGTAGCCCGTACTACAGGGCAGTGTGGGACTTTTACCGCACTAAACCCTACCACCCTCTTCAGCCTTGTTTGCTCCCCACGGGACCGCTGTCAGGCATTACATCGTGTGGAGAGGCCTTAGCTGTTATAACCAGATCCTACTCCAATGGTCGAATCATCATCAATCATCATCAATCATCAATCATCACGATCTCTATAGTGCTCGCTCAAAATGGCAACATCTATATTCATCTCACGCACCGAATGCGATAATAGCTGTCTCTGCTATTGTAACATGATGTTTATTAAGGAAGAATTCCTAGGAAAACATCAGAAGAAATGGATTAATATGAAAATATTCACTCTATTTAAAATTCACTTCAATATTAATGTTATGTTTGTTTCATTTCTTATGTATTTTATCCTTCCTACTTAATATACTGATAATTACATTACCAGCCAAGCAGTAGACATCTGAAGTTTGTTATGGGATTGAGTAAGTTGGCGTCAACCTAAAAGCAATGGAGCTTGGGTTGGGCTTCCCTTACTGACTGGACCCAAAGTGATAACTTGTAATTATATTAGTACATTAATAAATCCATAAACCAGAACAAATATCCGATTTATAAAGGGCCACTTCATCTCTGCTATTTTAACATGGAGTTTATTAAGGAAAATCCTAGAAAAGCATCAGAAGAAATGCATTAATATGAAAATATCCACTCTATTTAATATTCACTTGAACATTAATTCATTAAATAAAGAGAAGAAATCCTTCCAATTGGATAAAGTAAAAAAAATTTAAATCAAGAAATTAGATTCCGATGAAAAAGATTTTGGATGTATCTCTCTCCCCGGAAATTCACTAAATCCCATTGATGTGGTTATGGAGTTTCCGGGGGGGGGGGGGGCAGCCTTCCATCTGATAAGCCACCACAAGCTTTCAATTTCAGTATTCCGATTAGAGATCAACCAACTTTTTAGTAGGCCCGGGGTCTGAAATCTGAATTCATCTCTGCTATTGTAACTTGATGTTTATTAAGGAAGAATTCCTAGAAAAGCATCAGAAGAAATGCATTAATATGAAAATATCCACTCTATTTAAAATTCACTTGAACTTTAATTCATTAAATAAAGATAAAAAATTCTTCAATCGTTCAGAATGTCAAAGAAATTCAAATAAAAATTAGAATGCTTTACATATGCTTGCCATTGGATAACGTAAAAAAATGAAAATCAAGAAGATACATTGGGCTGAAAAACATTTTGGATTATCTCCATCCTCGAAAATTTACTAATAATGGATTTTCGATTTCTAGAGGGGGGAGGCAATGAATATTGTAGGGGGGCACCGACCCCTTTGCCCCCTAATTACGGCCATTCTAACCCATGCCCCCCACATGAAATTTCCGGCCCGGGGTCCAAAATCTGAATTCATCTCTGCTATCGTAACATGATGTTTATTAAGGAAGAATTCCTAGAAAAGCATCAGAAGAAATGCATTAATATGAAAATTTCCACTCTATTTAAAATTCACTCGAATATTAATTCATTAAATAAAGATAAAACAATTCTTCAATCGTTCAGAATGTCAAAGAAATTCATATTAAAATTAGTATACTTTACACATGCTGGGCATTGAATAAAGTAAAAAAATGTAAATCAAGAAGATACATTGGGGTGAAAAACATTTTGGATTATCTCCCTCCCCGAAAATTCACTAATAATGGATTTTCGATTTCTAGAGGGGGAGGCGCAATGAATATTGTAGGGGGGCATTGACTCCTTTGCCCCCTAATTACGCTCATGCTAACCCATGGCTCCCACATGAAATTTCCGGCCCAGGGTCCAAAATCTGAATTCATCTCTGCTATTGTAACATGATGTTTATTAAGGAAGAATTCCTAGAAAACAATCAGAAGAAATCCATTAATATGAAAATATCCACTTTATTTAAAATTCACTTGAACATTAATTCATTAAATAAAGATAAAAAATTCTTCAATCGTTCAGAATGTCAAAGAAATTCATATAAAAATTAGAATACTTTACACAAAATTATCTTCAAACCTTCAAAACCGGAGTGCATAGACACCTACGTCTACATCCTCTCACTTAATCAACTTTCCCTTCTCTTCGGTAATGCAAGGGTCTTCCGAGATCCATTGGGGCTGCATCTTTACTGGTGCACTCCTTCTTGCATTCGATTGCATTAAAAAAAAAACAAAAAAAAAACACATGCTTGGCATTGAATAAAGTAAAAAAATGTAAATCAAGAAGATACATTGGGGTGAAAAACATTTTGGATTATATCCCTCCCCGAAAATTCACTAATAATGGATTTTCGATTTCTAGAGGGGGGTGGCAATGAATATTGTAGGGGGGCATTGACTCCCTTGCCCCCCTAATTACGCCCATGCTAACCCATGGCTCCCACATGAAATTTCCGGCCCGGGGTCCAAAATATGAATTCATCTCTGCTATTGTAACATGATGTTTATTAAGGAAAAATTCCTAGAAAACAATCAGAAGAAATCCATTAATATGAAAATATCCACTCTATTTAAAATTCACTTGAACATTAATTCATTAAATAAAGATAAAAAATTCTTCAATCGTTCAGAATGTCAAAGAAATTCATATAAAAATTAGAATACTTTACACATGCTTGGCATTGAATAAAGTAAAAAAATGTAAATCAAGAAGATAGATTGGGGTGAAAAACATTTTGGATTATCTCCCTCCCCGAAAATTCACTAATAATGGATTTTCGATTTCTAGAGGGGGGAGGCAATGAATATTGTAGAGGGGCACTGACTCCTTTGCCCCCCTAATTACGCCCATGCTAACCCATGGCTCCCACGTGAAATTTCCGGCCAGGGGTCCAAAATCTGAATTCATATCTGCTATTGTAACATGATGTTTATTAAGGAAGAATTCCTAGAAAACAATCAGAAGAAATCCATTTAATTATTATGAAAATATCCACTCTATTTAAAATTCACTTGAACATTAATTCATTAAATAAAGAAAGAAATTCTTCAATCGTTCAGAATGTCAAAGAAATTCAAATAAAAATTGCAATACTAAAGTATTGCAAGGAGTGTGTAACAACTCACCTGCCGAAGCAACTAGCCCTGAAAATGGATGGCGCTGAAGCGTTGGGCCTATACTCAACCGTCAACGACAAAATGAATAAATTTTTTTTAAAAATTTATTTTCAAGTCATGACGAGTAGGAGGGCGCAGCTGAGCATAGAAGGGTATGGGCGTAAGCCTGCCTGGAGCCGATGTTGGCCCAGATCTTGGTGGTAGATTTGCATTGGTTAAAGTGAAAATAATGGAAATAAAGAAGATACATTCCAATGAAAAACATTTTCGATGCATCTCCCTCCCCGAAATACACTAACACTCAATGATGTAGTTATAGTTTCCGGGGGGGGGGGGGCAGCTGATTAGCCAACAGAAGCTTTCAATTTCAGTAATCGGATTAGAAATCAACTAGCTTTTTAGTAGAATTGAGAAATTTTGTAGGTAAAGAAATAATTAAAATATATAAGTAATGTCTCGTAATAATGGATTTTCGATTTCTACAGGGGGGAGGCAATTAATTTTGTAGGGGGGCACTGAGCCCTTTGCCCCTCTAACTACGCCCATGCTAACCCAAGGCTCCCACATGAAATTTCGAGACCGGGGTCCGAAATCTGAATTCATCACTGCTATTGTAACATGATGTTTATTAAGGAAGAATACCTAGAAAAGCATCAGAAGAAATGCATTATTATTAAAATATCCTCTCTATATTTATAATTCACTTGAACATTTATTCATTAAATAAAGATAAGAAATTCTTCAATCCTTCAGAATTGTTGAGGTTCGGCCCTTGAGCTTACCCTAATATTCCCACGTATGTTTTCAAATCCTTAATTTCCTTTAATTATTGTTAAATCGCTTGTCTGGCAATCTGCTTTCTACAAATGCCTAATATTTCGCAACTTGAAAATGCAAGCTACGTCCGCGTATGGAGGCGCCGAAGAAACCGTTATCCACAACCTAGAAAGAAGATGCCAGCTTGCATAAACATTCATTAAAAGACCACCCCTTTTCCAATCAGCCGAGTGACTTCCAAATCTTTGCCAGGCACACATGCCCGCCAGTCGCTCTCGAACACAGATGTAATTGAGGCACCAAGCCTCGACAACCTATTTTCAATAAACCACATGTAAAAACCATACCATCTTTTGATCAACTACCCCTACAGACCTTCTTCAGCAGGGCATCAGTCTGTTGACACCAGATCGTGGGCAGAAGAACTCATCCTTCAACACGTTACCGAGTTAATCTTTTCGGATAAGCTCAAACCCGCATCAAACCTTACAAGCAAGATTGGCGCACAACAGAATGTCAAAAGAAATTCAAATAAAAGTTACAATACTTCACACATGCTTCGCATTGGATAAAGTGAAAAAATATAAATCAAGAAGATACATTCCGATGAAAAACATTTTCGATGTATCCCCGAAATATCACCAACACTCAATGATGTAGTTATAGTTTCCGGGGGGAGCCGGCCAGCTGATTAGCCAACACAAGCTTTCAATTTAAGTAATCGGATTAGAAATCAACTAACTTTTTAGTAGAATTGAGAAATTTTGTAGGTAAAAAAATAATTAAAATATATAAGTAATGCCTCGTAATAATGGATTTTCGATTTCTACAGGGGGGAGGCAATTAATTTTGTAGGGAGGCACTGAGCCCTTTGCCCCTTTAACTACGCCCATGCTAACCCAAGGCTCCCACATGAAATTTCGAGCCCGGGGTCCGAAATCTGAATTCATCACTGCTATTGCAACATGATGTTTATTAAGGAAGAATACCTAGAAAAGCACCAGAATAAATCCATTAATATGAAAATATCCACTCAATTTAAAATTCACTTGAATTCATTTAATAAAGAAAGAAATTCTTCAATCGTACGCAATGTCAAAAGAAATTCAAATAAAAATTACAATACTTTAAACATGTTGTATTGGTTTAAGAAAAAAAAGGTAAATCAAGAAGATACATTCCGATGAAAAACATTTTGGATGTATCTCCCTCCATAAAAATTCACTAATCCCCAATGAAATAGTTGGAGAGTTTCCGTGGGGGGGGGGGGGGGGGGGGGGGGGGGGGGGGGGGGGGGCTCGCAAAATCATCAGAATAAATGCATTAATATGAAAATATGCACTCTATTTAAAATTAACTAGAACATTCATTCATTTAATAAAGAAAGAAATTCATCAATTGTACAGAATGTCAAAAGAAATTCAAATAAAAATTACAATACTTTAAACATGCTTTTGCATTGGTTAAAGTAAAAAAATGTAAATCAAGAAGATACATTCCGATGAAAAACATTTTGGATGTATCTCCCTCCACGAAAATTCACTAACCTCCAATGATGTATTTAGAGAGTTTCCGAGGGGGGGGCTCGGAAAATCATCAGAATAAATGCATAAATATGAAAATATGCACTCTATTTAAAATTAACTTGAACATTAATTCATTTAATAAAGAAAGAAATTCATCAATTGTACAGAATGTCACAAGAAATTCATCAATTGTACAAAATGTCAAAAGAAATTCAAATAAAAATTACAATACTTTAAACATGCTTTTGCATTGGTTAAAGTAAAAAATGTAGATACATTCCAATGAAAAACATTTTGGATGTATCTCCCTCCACGAGAATTCACTAACCCCCAATGATGTTGTTAGAGAGTTTCCGAGGGGGGGGGCCTCGGAAAATCATCAGAATAAATGCATAAATATGAAAATATGCACTCTATTTAAAATTAACTTGAACATTAATTCATAAGTGCTTAAGTGATGCCTCGTAATAATGAATTTTCGATTTCTAGAGAGGGAGGCAATGAATTTTGTAGGGGGGCACTGAGCCCTTTGCCCCCCCTAACTACGCCCATACTAACACAAGCCTCCCACATGAAACTTTGAGCCCGGGGTACGAAATCTGAATTCATCACTGCTATTGTAACATGATGTTTATTAAGGAAGAATTCCTAAAAAAGCATCAGAAGAAATGTATTAATATTAAAATATCTTTTCTACTAGGTGTACCGGAAAGTCATTACCGGTTTTTTCGAAAAAAAAAAACTATGTAATTTTTAAGAAAATGGAAAATTTATTTATTCAAAGTATTGGCCATTTGATTCTATACACCTTGCCCATCTTTCTGGCAATTTATGGATGCCATCCCAAAAAAACTGTTTGTCCTTTGAGCAAAACCATTCATCGAGCCATTTTTTAACTTCTTCGAAATTGGCGAAGTGCTGCTCTGCAAGCGCGTGTCCCATCGATGCGAAAAATTGATAGTCGGACGGGGCAAGGTCTGGAGAGTACGGAGGGTGCGATAATACTCACCCAAGTGCTTTCAACGCTTCCTTGACCGGTTTTGCTTTATGAGACGGCGCGTTATCGTGTTTTAAAATCACTTTACCGTGTCTTCGGGCCCATTCTGGACGTTTTTCGATCAATGCGTGGTTCAAATTGATCATTTGTTGTCGGTGTATTGTTTTTTCAATTGTTTTTGAGTTTCGTTAAGGTCTTTCATCCAATAACTCCTGTAGCTTTGCATCTTCAAACTTTTTGGTCTACCAGAACGTTCTCTTATCTTGCACATCGAAATCACCACTTTTGAATTTTCGAAACCATCATCGACATGTTTTTAAGATTAAAGCATGCTACTGTAAGTTTCTACCAGCAAACGATGACTTTCAGCGGCTTTTTTCTTTTGATTAAATAAGAAAAGTAATGCGTGCCGCAAATGCACGTTTTCAGGCATGAAACTTGACATTTTCAAAGAGGTATAAATCTATGAAGGTGTTACTTTCGCAAAATATAACATGTATAGGTTTGAAGCTTGATGTCAGTAGAATAAAATGCATGTGTCAAATCATAACATTGCATACTTAAGCCTAGCGACATCTGTTAGAAAAACCTGTAATGACTTTCCGATACACCTGGTATTTAAAATTCACTTGAACATTAATTCATTAAATAAAGATAAGAAATTCATTAATCGTTCATAATGTCTATAGAAGCTCAAACCCGCATCAAACATTACAAGCAAGATTGGAGCACAACAGAATGTCAAAAGAAATTCAAATAAAAATTACAATACTTCACAAATGCTTCGCATTGGATAAAGTGAAAAAATATAAATCAAGAAGATACATTCCGATGAAAAACATTTTCGATGTATCTCCCTCCCCGAAATATCACTAACACTCAATGATGTAGTTATAGTTTCCGTGGGGGGGGGGGGGGGGGGGGAGGGGAGCCGGTCAGCTGATTAGCCAACACAAACATTCAATTTAAGTAATCGGATTAGAAATCAACTAACTTTTTAGTAGAATTGAGAAATTTTGTAGGTAAAGATATAATTAAAATATATAAGTAATGCCTCGTAATAATGGATTTTCGATTTCTACGGGGGGGGGCAATTAATTTTGTAGGGGGTCACTGAGCCCCCTTTGCCCCTCTAACTACGCCCATGCTAACCCAAGGCTCCCACATGAAATTTCGAGCCCCGGGTCCGAAATCTGAATTCATCACTGCTATTGCAACATGATGTTTATTGAGGAAGAATACCTAGAAAAGCACCAGAATAAATAATAATATGAAAATATCCACTCAATTTAAAATTCACTTGAACATTAATTCATTAAATAAAGAAAGAAATTCTTCAATCGTACGCAATGTCAAATGAAATTCAAATAAAAATTACAATACTTTAAACATGCTTTGCATTGGTTAAAGAAAAAAGTAAATCAAGAAGATACATTCCGATGAAAAACATTTTGGAAGTATCTCCCTCCCCGAAAATTCACAAAAGAAATAATTTAATGAGAAATACATAAGTAGTGATGCCTCATAATAATGGATTTTCGATTTATAGAGGGGGGAGGCAATGAATTTTGTAGGGGGGCACTGACCCCTTTGCCACCAAACTACTCCCACGTTAACCCAAGGCTCCCACATGAAATTTCGAGCCCGGGGTCCGAAATCTGAATTCATCACTGCTATTGCAACATGATGTTTATTGAGAAAGAATACCTAGAAAAGCACCAGAATAAATAATAATATGAAAATATCCACTCAATTTAAAATTCACTTGAACATTAATTCATTAAAAAAAGAAAGAAATTCTTCAATCCTATGCAATGTCAAATGAAATTCAAATAAAAATTACAATACTTTAAACATGCTTTGCATTGGTTAAAGAAAAAAAAGGTAAATCAAGAAATTAAATTAGGTTGGAGCCGGTGGCGCCTCACAAGGAGAAAAATTAAAATACAAAGATTTTTTTAGTTTACTCTTATATATTTCGAGCTCTTAACTCATGTCTGTCAATGTTCTCCTGACGATGAGTTAAGAGCTCGAAATATATAGAGTAAACTAAAAAAATCTTTGTATTTTAATTTTTCTCCTTAGAAACACCACCAACTCCAACCTAATTTAATTTTAACAATGTTTCACTATAAACCAACACCGCGTTCCCTAAATTTTATTAGTAAATCAAGAAGATACATTCCGATGAAATGGAAGTATCTCCTCCCGAAAATTCACAAAAGAAATAATTTAATGAGAAATACATAAGTAGTGATGCCTGCAATAATGGATTGATTTATAGAGGGGGGAGGCAATGAATTTCGGTAGGGGGGCACTGACCCCTTTGCCACCAAACTACTCCCACGTTAACCCAAGGCTCCCACATGAAATTTCGAGCCCGGGGTCCGAAATCAGAATTCATCACTGCTATTGTAACATGATGTTTATTAAGGAAGAATGTAGAAAAGCATCAGAAGAAATGTATTAATATTATAATATCCACTCTATTTAAAATTCACATGAACATTAATTCATTAAATAAAGATAAGAAATTCTTTAATTGTTCAGAATGTCAAAAAAAATTCAAATAAAAATTACAATACTTTACACATGCTTCGCATTGGATAAAGTCAAAAAATGTAAATCAAGAAGATACATTCCGATCAAAAACGTTTTGGATGTATCTTGCTCCCCGAAAATCCACTAACACCCATTGATGTAGTTAGGGAGTTTCCGAGGGGGGGAGGGGTGCAGCCGGCCACCACAAGCTTTCAATTTCAGTAATCCGATTAGAGATCAACTAACTTTTTAGTAGAATTGAGAAATTTTTTAAGTAACGAAATAATTTAATGAAAATACAAGTGATGTCTCGTAATAATGGATTTTCGATTTTTCTAGGGGGAGCAATGAATTTTGTAGGGGGGCACTGACCCCTTTGCCCCCCTAACTACTCCCATGCTAACCCAAGGCTCCCACATGAAATTTCCGGTCCGGGGTCCGAAATCTGAAGCGGGCCCCTTATTATGGAATAAGTATGTGTTTTTTTATGAAGTGGAAAAATTGGTCACACCTCGCATTTTTTTAAACATACCCCTTAAAAAAACATTGACGTGCGGGCCCCACAGGTGCACTTGGACCCCCTTGCAGGTGCTAATCCCGTTTGAAAAAATTTTCTTTTTATGGTCTTGTTTATACCATATATAGTATATATATATTTCGGGCCTGGGGTCCGAAACCTGAAGCGGGTCCCTTGTTATGGAATAAGTATGATTTATTTGTTTGAGGCTATTGTTTCAAATGTTTGGCCTTCATTATCAGTCTTTTAATTAGAAATGTGTTATGGGTTAAATTACCCGATTGAATAAAGAAAATTTGTTTAGTTATTATAGTCACATAACAAACCGATAAGAAATAAAGATAAAACATTTCTAATTAAAATATTGATGATGATCAACAACTATTTTACTCTCGGCAAAACATAATCTTTTAAATGAAAAACAGAATTACTACATCGATAATACGTATTAAACAATATGTACTAGTATATAACTCTGCCGAATTGGTCTGGCTAAGAGTTCTACACAATTTTTTCTAGGAGTAAATACAAACTCGATTTATTTTGATTGCCGCCCTTTGAGTCCAGTACCACACTCTTATATCCCAGAAGGTGTCAGCAATATAATGGCACTGTTTTTTTTAATGCAGCTTCTATGTATCTTGAAAGACCCATGTACCATATTAAAGACGGAGGCTGGGAGAGTTCAAGTTCCTTGAAGACATGGCGACAAACGTATTGGAGAATGAAGTGGTCCGGCTTTTCCATTTTAATAGCGAAGCATGTTGGAAATTACTGCCTGAAGTAGAATTCGCTTGGTAGGTCCAGTAGCGTTATTGTTGCTTCAATTGATATCAATTAAAAAAATCTCTATATGAATTGAGAATTTCTTCAGGATCAAAAGATAAATTTCTTTTTGGAAATTTATATACAAAATCATTTTCTATTTTTTTTCTTTTTTTTTCTTGAATTATTCCAGAAAAATTTTGTTTTTTCAAGGAGGCAGGTCTGTCAATATAAAATTGTTCCTCATTTTTTATTGAATGATAGAAGGCTAATATCTAAAACTATATAATTTTTTTGTAGGCGCAAGTATTTTCTAAAAACTCTAAAAGAAAATAATAGTATTTTAAAATAATGATTTTTAAATAGCATTATTTGAAGAGCAGAGGCCAACGCGATCAAGTCGATAAAACAAAAACCGTTCTTGTTTTTTAAATTCCAACCGGATTATAAAACATATTCAGAAGAAATAAAATGAGGAAAAGCCGAAGCAAGGAATAAATTCTTTTGGATTAAAAAGAATATACTTAATTTTATTGGATTAGAATATGCAAATTTTTCAAAAGTAGACTTAATTGCATTGGCTTCTAAACAACTTATTTCAAAAATAACATAAAAGTGCAGTAGAAACAGCGAGACATTTTAAACATTATATTTAATTATGAAAAATTTGAACTAGTACATTAGTGTACATTGTTTGAAAGAACACGTCATTCTATTCCTTGACTCAAACGACCTGATTTCAAACATTGTATCCCAATAATAATTTGTAGTTTTAATTCTTCAAGGTCAAATGTAATGTTTAAAATGTGTTACTGTCTGTGCCGCACACTGTATAAACAAATAATGTACGAAAGTTAAAAAACGTGACTTAGGTATTTATCAAAAAGTTAAAGAGTAGATTATTTTTTCACTTAAGAGTAAATGAAAGTAGTGGTGGTATTCGGCAGGTTTGCATCAGTTTGGAAGAATCCCTTTCAAAAATTTTGGCGAGCAGTAACATACAAAGTCACTATCCTACAGATATTCAAAAATAAACAAAGGGCGGATTGGGCTATTTCGAGAATTCTATATCTAATTTATATATATTACTAGCTAAATGGCCAGTCAACCCATGAATCCCATATTTTCCAAAAGAGATGAGATATCTAATTGTTTCTTAGTGTACGTTAATAAGGAATGAATGAGTTTTCATAATTTTAAGGTATGCCTTTTCTAAATACCGGCAGATACAAAAATCACAAATTCTTAATTTCTCTAAATCTCTCATCCCTATTTAAAAGATATTAATAATTCCATAAAGTTACCATCATTCATAATCTAAGAGAAAATCAATTTCAAAATCCTTAAATAATTTTCTCTTATTATTATAGTAGGTGCAAGGCCTTCGGTGGGCCACTTGCTAGCCAAGGAGCTTCGCCCCCTGGACCCCGTCATTTAAACACTCATCCAAACATCTTCCAACCACTCGCCATCCCACCGAACCTCTCCTCAACCACGGAACTTCTCCCCTCCCACTGATCACCCTCCACCCCAGGAAACCTACCTCACAACACCTGGACCCCGAACGCCCTTAACCCCACCTTTTCCCTGGACCCCAACCAGACCTCCTGGGGGGGGACATACATAGGTAGGTAGGTATAAATAAACAGAGACAGGCACAAATGCCCTTTAGTAGTATGTGATAATTACACCTCCCACCATTCCTATACCTAGCAATCTCCACCGAGCTAATTAAGTAATTATGCTAGCTGTCTAAACAAGTTTCCATACAGTCCACATCAGAGACGTAGCCATGGTCAGGACTCATGGGATGAGTGACGGCAACGACATACCGTTTCTTATTAAAAACGACTGCTTTTTAAATATATTTCTTATGTTTAATTAAAGAATTGTTTTTATTTTTTTGTTTTTTTAATTTGTTGAAGTATTTATTTGTTTTAATAAAAAAAATTTCCATTAAATATTTTGCTTTGTGGATTAACCCACCCCCCCCCCACACATGAAAATTTTCTGGCTACGCCACTGGTCCATATTCACTCCTCCATTGAAAGGGTTTTTAAAACATTTAGGGCCAGTTGTATGTGGGTTGCTAAACTCTTTTTAAACGTTGACAAAGGGTAAAACCTTCAAATTCACCCTGTCCCCGGTGGGATGGCTAATCAGATGACAGGCACTTTCATCTGATAGAGCCACGTCCCATCGGGCAAAATTAATTTTAAGGGTTTACCCTTTGTCAACGTTTAAAAGTTTTACAACTCCTCTGGGGCCAGTTGTATGCCCGTTGGTCAACTCTTTTTAGACGTTGACAAAGGGTAAAACCTTGGGAATTCACCTTGTGCCTGACAGGATGGTTCTATTCAGACAGAAAGTGCCTGTCATCTGATTGGCCATTTCGCCGGCCACAAGGTGAATTAGAAGGTTTTACCCTTTGTCAACGTTGAAAAAGAGTTTACCAACCGAAATACAACTGGCCCTTAGCAAACTCCAAACACAACCACCGAATGAAAGTAATTTACCTTTAAATATAATTTTTTTCTTAGTTTTTATTTTAAGTTTCGACAATATAAAAAACAATTAAGAATAGATTTATGAATAGGAAACCTACCTTTTGTTTTGTTTGGGTCGGTTTTACTACGAGTGGCTCTATTTTTTTGGCGTCAAGAAAATTTAGAAATTTAACTATTTCACTACAAGAAAGATGAGTAGGAAATAGTACCTTATAAAATATTTTATAGATATCTGTATTTCTGACCTGAAAATATATATAATTATGGTAAAATTATTTAAATCAAAATTTAATTCACATACAGCTATTATTTACATTTTGTTGTGTAAATGAAGCCAAGTCTTTGTTTTCATGTTTTAAATTAGTAAAACTTAATGCACATAATTTTAACTTGTTAGCATAGCAATTTCTCTTCTCTTTGCATATAGATTGTATTAATCCCTTTAAATAAATAAAATCATTTTTGATAATTTGTGGAGAACCAGAAAGGATGATATAATTATTTATTATTATAATATGTTTCCCTATATTTTACATATTGAAAAAAGATAATATAAAATATTTTTGATTAATATACAAATTCTTACCTTGCGGCATATAAAAATTCTGGTGGATTTTTTATCATTAGTTAAATATCGTGAAATATCTGGAATCAGTTTGAAAGTATCTATCAAATTACTATTGACATAAATTGGCATGCCAAAAGTCAAGTATATGGGTTTGTAAAAACATTCTGCTCCAAATTTAGCTAAAAATATATGAATATAAATAAATTTCAGCTCCACCCGGAACTACAAAAGTTAAACCTTTATGGATTATCTTCTTGCATCAATATCATTATAAAAAAATAATTAATTCAGCATTGACATACCTGATGGTTCTAAATGGATTAAGCAATTACTATCTTTTAACCACTCATCAAAAATTTGAAGAACCATATCTATACTCTTATCTCTTGATGGAAATGTAAGATATTTGAGATCCATGAAAGTATTATCAAAATACACAAGGTCAAAATTTATTAGATTTTTGTTCTTATCAAAAAATGAAGGGATTTTACAAAGCTGGTCGGAGGGTATGCTAATATCTCCAGTAAATAAAATATTTTTCTCTTTTGTTTTAAATAAAAACCTAAAAAAATGAAATCTGTTAGTTAATTTTCATATAAAATTATAAGATTTATTTACATTTACAGATCCTGGACAATGGCCCGCAGGTATAAGGATGACTTCAATAGGATTTTCTTTTTTAAATTCAAATATATGACTTCCCATTGAAAGTGGAACGATTTTGTTTTGAATTTCTTTATATAGATTCTCGAGAATTTTTGAAGAAATTATCGAACAATATATAAATGAATCGGTTTTTTTCATATGATTCAAGAACTCTGGATCGGAAAGACCGTGCATGTGATCTAAAATTCAAAGATGAGATTGTTTTCATTATATAAAAGTAAAAAATTAAAATATGAAATGATTAATTAATATATACGAGCAGGGCCGTTCCTTACCATGTGCCCTGGTGCAAGTTAGAATTTTCCGACCTTTCTGAAAAATAATAGAAAATAAAGTAACGGGAATCGGCCCTGCCCACTAAATCATTAAATAATTTTATCTTATTTCTAATAATTTAAAAAAAAAAACGTAAAATAACATAAACGTTTATGGATAGTTAAAACAAACTACATAACATCAATCAAAAATATAATACAAAAGGAGTATCGAGTTTAAAGGATAAACTATATCAAGTTAACATTTCATGCCTTAATTCTAGCGAACTCGTTGTGGAAACTTCGAAAATTGAACTACCCCCAGACCTCTGTTTAAATTAATGTAATTTGAAGAAAATACTACTCTAAAAATTTAATTTTTTTGTAAAGAAATGAGTATCTATTTGAGAAAGAAAGATTGAATTTTTTGAATATAATCAATTAATTTTACGAACATGAATTTAGGTATTTTATCAAAGATTTTAATAGATATGTATATATTGCATGTGTAGGAGGGTCTTATCCCCTCGGGAGTCGAACCCAAGAACTAGTACGCTTTCCGACGACTGGTCAGATCTTTTGAGACCATCACCTCCGCAAACATGCTTTATATGTTGCATGTTTGGAGGTGATGGTCTCTAGTTCTAGGTTCGACTCCCGAGAAAGTCATTATGCAATATAAAAACATATCTGTTAAAATCTTGATAAATGACCTAAATTCACGTTCGTTAATTTTTTTATTTCATTGAGCATTTTATTCGATGATTGGCAGCTTCCACACTTCCAAACTAAACTAGCTCAGTAGTTTTAAATAAACATATAAAAAATTTGGGGGGCTCCTATTTCGCTATGTTAATGAAAGTAAAAAAACCTTTGGGAAATCAATGAAACTCATTATCGTTAATGATTTGCTGAAAATGGTTGGTGTGCATTGGGGTCAATCCATTTCAAATCACCCAGGTCATGAAACCCAGTCTCAGAATGTCATGAAATTTTTTTATTTGTTCTATTGGCCACCCTTATTAACCATCTAAAATTTTATTTTGATATCTTAAATACTTTTTAAGTTATTAATTTTTAAAATTTGTTAAAAAATACGTTACTGTTGTTTACGAGGCTTTTAGTGATTGTGACAAGTGATTTAGTAAAAAAATTCATAACTTGGTTTATTTTCATCCTATCACAGTGGAATTTTCGCTAAAATGTTCACAAAAATATACAGAATAAGGTAAGAATGCATTTAGTAACTTAATTGATGCAGTAAAATCAAACTTGGATTTCATATTTGCTGCAGTAAATATAAGATCAAACTTGGATTTCATAATTTTTTTGAAGAAAAAACATACAATTTTAAAATGCGATTTAAGATAAAAGGCGCTAGCAGTTACCAAAGTATTTTTTTTAATATAATCCTAAAAGTATTAAGAAGCAGGATAACTGCCAGTATTTTTAATACATTGTTTACAAAAATATTTCGGCTATTAATACTACCAACATGAATGCCCCCTCCAACTTCCCAAAGTACAGGCATAGGCCTTCTTCTATTAGTTTTATTCTGAATGTGACTAAATGAGCAGTTTTGATATTGTTTATTTCTACATTTCTAGTTCTTTAAAAAGTGGAAATATAAAAATATTTCATTGTTTTAATATAGTACTTCAAATCATTTAGCCTAAACACAAAAGGTTGTTGCTGAATACTTGAAAAAAAAAGTTTTCCATAGCTGAAAAGCTTGACTTATTATAGTGATGAATGTGCAGCACAGTATAAAAACTGTAAAAACTTTATCAATCTGTGCCTTCATGAAAAGGACTTTGGATTAATTAAAAGCTACATGGTCTTTTTTTGCCATCAGCCATGGGAAGTCACCTTGTGATGGTTTTGGTGGAACTGTCAAGCGACAAAAGCAAGTCTCCAAAGTAGTCCTGGTGATGCTATTGATAATGCCCAAAAATTCTTTGATTTTTGCAAAACAAAAATATAAAATTCACAATGATTAAGAAAGAAACAATGATAAAGGCACTCCAAATACTAGAGGATCGTTTCTCCAAAGCCATGGCAATTTCCTGGAACACGTAGTTTTCACCACTTTAAACCCAAATCTGAAGACTCAGTCGCAAAAAAACGTGTAAGTTTTGATGAAAACTTCTGCACAGTCTTCAATTTTTCTGGATTTTTGGATTAGTTTTATCAAAACATGAAGATAAAGGTGATATTAAAGTTAAATTTCTGCATCCCCGCGGGCCTGCTCCGTCTTCTCGCTGGCCCTCAAAAGAAGATATTTCCTGGATTCCTGTAAGCAACATAATTTCATGTGTCAACCTCCCAGTCACAAAAGCATCCGGGAGAATGTATTATTAATTAGTTCAATCAACCTTCAGTGCAACAAGATGTTAAAACAAACACAAGTCCATAAGTAATGTGTTCAGTGGCGTAGCTACAGGGAAGCAACGCTTTCGGGCCCCCGGCTTTAGGGGGCCCCTTTAAAGATTTATTTAGGAATTGAAAGTTATGTTGGTCAGGGGTATGATGAGGTTAATGTGATGAAAGAGGTATATAATGAATTGCAACAAAAAATTTATCCAAATGCTGAATATATTCATTGTGCCAGCCACAATTTAAATCTCGTCGTTAAAGATGCAGTAGAAG
The DNA here is from genome assembly GCA_024734495.1 of Forficula auricularia. Taxonomy (NCBI): domain Eukaryota; kingdom Metazoa; phylum Arthropoda; class Insecta; order Dermaptera; family Forficulidae; genus Forficula; species Forficula auricularia. The sequence goes on along the minus strand of JALMQS010000873.1, from coordinate 166,907 downwards.
GATGTAAAGAAATTGCAAATTTTTTTACAACAATTCAAGAAATTTATACATTTTTTGGCAATAGCGTAAAAAGATGGGACCTACTTTCCAAATTTACAGGAGAATCACAAGTAACTTTGAAGAAACTTAATCCAAACCGATGGTCGGGACTACTACTATCATTAGTAGCCATTAAAGTGCGATATACCGATAACATTAGGTCTTTAACTCAAATTATATAGAGACAAAAAAATAATAGAAATGATGCTAAAAATATTAAAAATAAAATTGAAAATTTTGAATTTATTTTTATAGCTGTGTTCATGCAAAAAATATTAACAGAGGTAAATTTGGCTTCAAGAGTTTTACAAAAAAAAATGATATAGATTTAAATTAAGCAAAAAGCATTTTAAATCGTGTATGCAACAATATAACTCAAAATAATAATTTTTTTTAAAAAAAAAATAACACCGACTTCAAAAAAAACTCAAATGCAACAAATAAAATAATAAGAACTCAAAAATGCAAATAAAATGCACTAAAAGGTATAAAATAATGATCTCAATTTAGTTACAACTTAACGACGAAATTTAAACATGAAATCACTTTTTGAAGTCGGTGCTAAACATATACATTTTATGAATCGAACTCGACGGATCTCCACTTAGTCACGTTTAGCGGGTAAGCTGGCTTATATAGTTTGTTTAGCACCGACTTCAAAAAGTGAATTCATGTTAATATTTCGTCGTTTTAGTTGTAACTAAATTAGATCATTATTTTATACCGTTTAGTGCACTTTATTTGATTTTGAAGTTCTTATTATTTTTATTTGTTTGCATTTAGTTTTTTACGAAGTCGGTGTTTATTTTTTTTTATAAAAAATTAGTATTTATTTTCTCTTTTTAGTTGATGTTATTAATAGTGACTTCAAGATAATACCTTGCATGTATCTCGTAAGAGAAAGCGTGCGGGCGAATGAATCAGAAAATGATAATAAAATTCAATTCATAAATAGAGAAATTATCTCGAAACTTTAGCGGGTTTTGAATGAATGTTTTAAGATTTTTTTTATAAAAGATTTTATTTATTATAATTTTGATTATTTGTCATTGATCATATCATCAGAACTTGAAAAAAAGAACAATCGAAATCGGTCCACGTGACAAAAAGTTCTCGCTGAACATACATAAAATAAATAAATAGTTAGGTATCTTGACTATCTTGGAGTTATACTGATCCAAACGCAGAAATAATCATTTAAATCGGTTCATAAACAAAGAAGTTATGCCTGAACAAACATAACAAAAAAGGTCCAATACCAATGAAATTTATATTTTTACCAATCGGAAACTAAACTGAACCCAATGCAAAAAAAAATCATCAAAATCGGTTCACAATTGGCCAAGATATCAGGTAACATATACACAAAAAAAAAAAAAAAAAATTCAATCGAAATGAGAACCTCCTCCTTTTTTGAAGTCGGTTAATTAGATCTAGACGAAAAATTTAAATTTTATTGGTATTGGACCTTTTTTGTTATGTACGTTCCTTGTTCACCCATAACTGTTTTGTTTATGAACCGATTTTAATCATTCTTTCTGCGTTTGGAGAGCATCTAGTATGCAAGAATGAAATTTGATGCCTTCAAATGTGGATATATGTAGCAATTGTGTGAAATCGTATTTCCTAAATATTTCGTTCTTATTTAGTTCCAACTTACCCATTCTATTGTGCCATGTAACAAGTTCCTATTTTTATTAAACAATTTTGTTGATATTAACGTTTTTTAATGCGTAGTCCGCTGGATGAATGTTTAGTTATAATCGAGGGGTGAACCGCGACCTAAAATCGTGTACACCTACTTCCACTTCCAAGTAGAAGACAATAGATTATCTAATAAATTCCAAATAATTCCAAAGACGGTGTACACCTAATTCCAATCGCGGTTCACCTCTCGGATTCCACCGTAAGCATTGTTAAAAGCTTAAAACTTTAAAGCGAAATAAAATAAATAGCTAAATATTTCAAATCTAGTTGGCCAATGAATAAATAAGATTTAAATTTTTAGTTAAATCACAGAAAATTAATTATGTGTGATTTAATTAAAAATTAAAATCTTAATTAAATTAATGACAAAAATAAAAGCTCCAACAGCTTCATTATTATGAAAGATTTCAATTTGCCGATGGTAATAGATTCAAATTTACTAGAAAATCATAAGATGGTGTCATCTATTAAATCCGATGGAATGGAATATTTTTAATTATATGTCAGAGGGGTTGGTGAAAAACAACCCCTCTGACATTTAATTAAAAATATTCCATCGGATTTAATAGATGACACCATCTTATGATTTTCTAACTTCATAATTGGAAATAAAAATAAATATCTGTAGGAGTTATTATTATTATTTTGATTATTTATGTCCATCGATTAAATTAATAAGTTATTGTAGGGAAATATTTAAATTTAAATAGGAAATATTTTCAATCTGTGCCTATATGTGTTTGCTAAGAATAAATATTTATAAATTGACAAATATGCAAAGAAATTAATTTGTTTGAGCCCTGAGGAAGTCAACAATGTTGACGAAAGGTTGGCATAAAATAAAAAATACTTGCATAAGCTATTGAGTCTTTATTTTCCTACAACTTATTAGTTATTATTATTATTTTTTTAAGTAATAATTAATGTTTGTGTTTTGGTTTGAGAAATGTCTGAAACTAAGAAATGTTAATTCCTTCATGTATGTTAATTCGGATTTCTAAACCCAAGATGGCGGGAAAAAAGAAAAATCGTAGAAAGTCCCATAAAATATCTAATATGTCAATCACACAAGCAGATATATATATATATATATATATATTTTCAATTTTGTGGATTTAAGGTACTTGAAAAATTAGAAAAAATCAAATTCGAATTTTTTTACCTTTTGATTAGGAAATTTTATTATCAAATTAAACACGGCCAGCGGACTTTAGCTTGGAAGCCTACCGAGGAAATTTTAGTAGAAAAAATAAATTATTAATTTTATTAAAAACAAATTTCGTATGAATTGAATTTCTAAAATGAACACCCGATAATAAATATCTGTTAATTCTTATTTATTTGATTAAAAAATCTACCTAATAAAAATAAATTCATTTCACCCCTCGGTTATAATGTAACTGAGATTTAAGTTTAGTTATCTAGGGTTAAATCGCATTTTAAAATTGAGCCGTTTATTTTGAAAGTGGCCTAAGTCCATTATTTGTTATTTTGAGATATTTGTATTTATATTTTTATAAATACATATATTTATATATATTTTGATGTATTTATTTTGACGAATTCATGATGATATTGTACTCCTTTGGCTATGATATTATAAATTTTAAAAGAAGACATCTATGTCTAACTAAATCTGTCATTAACTCATTTTTTTCAAAATAAACGGCTCAATTATGTTTTTTCTTCAAAAAAATTATGAAATCCAAGTTTGATCTTATATTTAGTGTAGCAATTAAGAGATATAGTAAGTTACTAAATGCATTTTTACCTTATTCTGTATATTCTTGTGAAAATCCCATTGGGATAGGATGAAAATTGACTAAGTGATGAGCTTTTTTCTAAATCAATGTCACAATCACTAAAAGCCTCGGAAACAACACAAATGTATTTTTTTACACATTTTAAAAATTAATAACTTAAAAAGTATTTAAGATATCAAAATAAAATTTTACATGGTTAATAAGGGTGGCAAATAGAACAAATAAAAAAAAAATTTCATAACATTCTGAGACCATGGGTTTCATTTTAATGTATAGCTGGATGATTAGAAATTGTTCTTTAACAAATGAGGCATCATTCAGTTTATCTGACATTTTAGACTTAAATGACGTCACCAATACAATTTTACTTAGGGAAAGTGGTGTAGGTTTTAGGTGAAACATGATATTAATTAATAGTAAAGGGAGTGTAGTTTCACAGTGAATGAAATAAAACTTCAAAGAGGTTTATACAAACTCAATATATTTCGGATTATTAGTCCATCATCAGGAGTTTACAGATTAAAAAGTTTTTAATCTGTCAACTCCTGATGATGGACTAATAATCCGAAATATATTGAGTTTGTATAAACCTCTTTGAGTTTTATTTCATTCACTGTGAAACTACACTCCTTTTACTTTATTAATTCACCAATACAGCTTAAGCTATATGGCCATTGAGCCTGGGTACTCTGTAAAATTTACCCTTTTCAACAATTAATGTGTAAACATTATGCTAGTTTTAGATTTACCAAAAGACACAAACATTCTATTTTTTTGGTAGAAATAAGATATATATATTATTAAAAAAGAAAAAATTATTTATTGATAGTATATTAAATATTAAAAAAATACAAATCTTTAAAAAAACAATCAAGACGTTTATTCTTAACCAAACGTTTCGGGAGAATTTAAAGTAGTTCTTTCACAAATGCAAAAATTCAAGAAATCTTTGAAACTTGGAATATATAAGTCATTAAAAGCATAATACACATACAGTTAAAATTTGAAGACGATTTACCACACCAAACATGAAATAATTGCAATTAAAAATGACATTTTTTTACATAGGGTGGAGATATGGTCATTATTTTATTTTTTTTCATTGAAGGATTTTCACCATCTTGATGAAAAAATAATATTTATTAGAATAATATATTCGGAGTAACTTTAAAAAAAAATTGAAATTATTACCACGTAGTTTTGATAAAAAACAAACCTATTTGTTGGGGATTATTTTTAGTGGAGGGAATATACGCACAATGGATTGGAAACGATCGGGCTAGTATGTGTGTTGTGTGTGTCCATAAAGAGATTTCGTAGTGTGAGTGGACAGTCACGTTAAAAAAACATAACCTAAAATTTTAGATCATATTTATTTATAGAATGGTTACGAGGCTAAAACTTTTGGTGTGGACTGTCGTCTGTCGCGAGAGACCCTCGTTAAATTTGCAATGAAAAAAAAAAAAAAGTTGCTTCATCTAAATTTAGAAAGCAACAAACACATATTAAATATTTTTATAAAGTCAATTGTATATTGTCTTGGTGACCAGATTACCTTTTAATAAAAATAAAAATATTTATCAAAGAGAAACAAAGTGGTTGTCCTCTGCTTGATAAACTTTCTTTGTTTGTCTTTGTGAAAACAAAAATTATTATTCAACTAATAAAAAACTTTTCAATTAAAAATATTTATGAAAAAATATTTTATTCTAAAATTTTTATACACATTAGAAAAACAAAAAAGGTCGGATATGGATTGTTTGTTTATAAAAAATTTTTAAGAGAAAAAATAATTTTTCATAAATATTTATTTTCTATTATTATTAAAAAAAAAGGGAAGAAATTCTTAAGAATAAAGGTGTTCTTGATTATTTTATTAAAGATTTGTATTTTTTAATATGTTTTAAAAGAATTTGAATATTTTTTACCTGTGTGACAATGGGTTAAGAAGAAGCGTTCTTTGTCTAAATGGGATTCTCCAAACATATCAACAGTTATTTCTGGAATATCTTCAATTATTCCATTAAATGTACACATATTTATAATTGTTTAAATGAAAACCTGCAAAAGATAAAATTAACATAAATATACCTTTTATTAATAATTCATACGTCATTTGAAATGAGTGACCAACCCGAATAGCAAATTAACACGCAATAAACAAAGCAAACAATATACGAGTGATTGAACCATAGGTGATATTGATTAAAAATCTTTTTCAATTTCAATAGATATAATCAGAGTTCTAAAATGCTCTATGGATATAATACGACGAATTTTTTTTTGGAAACTTGAGAACATGTCTTTATCTAGGCTTGCTTGCTTGTTTATAACTGTTTTTGAGTTTGGCCACTGGGAGCTCTAGTGAGCTCGGCCAGGGAGAAGGACCTTTACAAATACTGGGATCCTGGCGCCTGCGCAGGGAACGAAATTATCCGAACCAAAGCGGCCTGTCAGAGCGGTTTTTTTAAACTTTGAAAAAACTTATATGAGCGGACCTTCAAAAGTTTGAAATCAGAATTGAAACAATTTTAGGTAGTTCTTTCACAAATGCAAAAATTCAAGAAGTCTTTGAAACTTGGAATATAAGTCAGTAAAAGCATAATACACATACTGTTAAAATTTGAAGACGATTTATCAAACCAAACATGAAATAATTGCAATTAAAAATGACATTTTTTTTGGCTTTTCGGCCTTTCTAGCCATAAGTCAATTTACGATACTAATTATATATTTTTTAAAAATGTGTCTCTACCTCGGGGTCAGATTTTAGCCGGATGGCTCGAGTCGGATTCGAACCCGGGTCCAGTTGGTTATAGCAGGCTGACACGCTGCCACCTAGCCTAACCCGGCCCCGACATTTTTTACATAGGGTAGATAGTGAAAGGGTAAGAAAATGATCATTATTTTATTTTTTCATTGAAGGGCTTTCACCATCATGATGAAAAACTAATTTTTGTTAGAATAATATATTCGGAGTAACTTAAAAAAAATAGATCTGTGTCGTAGGACACCGGATAGGAACGAAGTTCCTTATTATAAAAATATTAATTTTAAGTTCTATTCTAGGTATAAAGAAAAATAATTATTCGGGTATACATTTTTTATTATGATTTTTTTATCGATAAAAAGCAAAGAAACTACTTTATAAAATTATCTTAACACCTTTATTTTATTTACAATGATTTATAAAAATATATAATATATAATAATAATAATATACAAAAAGAAACAGGTATTTATATGAATAATAATAATTAAGCCTAATTATGTTCTATCATAGAAACTATAGCTTTATGGTAACTAATAAATATTGTTATTTTAAACAAAATTTAATTATACTCAATAATCTTATAAATAGAACAAAATTTTAAAATATTTATTTCTAAATTTTCTATTATAATTATTAAATAACTTACATTTGTGAAACGTTCCCTTCCTCCTGTATCAAAATAGTATTAAGCCGAGAACATTTCAATTTATGACGGTATTCTTTTTTACGTAAAGATTCTTTCTTTTTAAATATTTTATCAATATTTTCATTATCTTTTCTATGCTTCCGAAGAATTTGTTGACGCTGTGCATTATTTAATCTCCGTATATTTTCAGTACTAAAATTAATTACAGTTATTAATGGTAATAATAAATTTATTAAAAATGTATATAATTTTCATACCATACCTTGGATCTTTTGTATTTTTTTCTTTTATTCTTTGTCGATACTCTTGTTGATATTGACTACTTGTTTTTTTTTTTATATTTTTCTCCGATACTGAAATTGATTATAAAATCATTAATTTCTCGTCTGATGTCTACTAACTTTACAGTCGTATTTAAAATTACACTGCAAAATATTATAATATATATAATATATATAAATTATATACCGTACCTTTGTTTTTTTTTTCCCCGCTCCCGATACCTTTTTTGGTACTCGGCTTTTTTTTTTCGTATTTCTTTCCTTCAAAGAAAATAAAATAAAAAATGTTAAAATTAAATCCATGAGTGCTAATCGAGGGAGGGGATGGAGAGGTGGGTACTGAACAAACTTGTATGGAAATATTTTTGAATTTGAGAAAAAACAGTATATGAATTTATACAATGTTTTACTCAGTATATTATATAAATATCTAACTAATAGATACTCTAATAATAAATAAATAAATAATCTTAGATATTTTAATAATAATTCATCAAATCCTCGTTGGAAATCAAATTCCAAGGAATTTTTTCTTCTTCTTTAATTTTTATTTCCTTAAATAGAATAAATAAATAATAAAATTCAATTAATTAAATAAATAAATAAATTATAGGAATTAGTTATGAAATCAATTAGGGATTCACGGGGATTTTACACATACACCCACGATTAATATATAACGCTTACCTTTAGTAGATTTTTTTTAATTGATTATTTTCTTCTATTAGCTGGAAATATAATACATAAATTAGTAGAATTATTGCAATAGATTTGAACTTTTTCATTTATTTATTAATTAAGTAAGCACACCTTTGTTATTTGTTGCTGAATAACGAAATGTTCTGAATGTTCTGTCTCTGAATTCGATGCCATTTTATTGAATTCTATTATTCTGTCTATTAAATTAATAAAATTTTTAAAGAGGATTATTTCGATAAATAGAAGCAGAGAGGTAGAGGAGGGTAATGAAATACTAACCTGTTGAATCGAAGGATGTTCGAGAAATGGAATTCACTGAAAGCTTCTCGCCGAGAGTAAAATTCTCAGGGATTCCCGACCACAGCACAAGCCAGAGGCCCCGCCTCCAGAGTGGCGACCTGAGTGGATGCGCGCGCATGAGCATTGGCACGCTTTTTTTTAACGTTACGGACGTTTTTCACCGGCTAGGGTACCCCTCCGAGGCGTCCCATAAGGAACTTCGTTCCAAAAAAAATTATTTACCACGTAGTTTTGATAAAAAACAAAAAAAAACATATTTGGGCGATTATTTTTAGTTAGGGGATATAAGCACAATGGCTTGGAAACGATCCTGCAAGTATATGTGTATCTATATAGAGATTTCGTAGTGTGAGTGGACAGTCCCATTAAAAAAACATAATCTAAAATTTTAGTTCCGTTCATATTTATAGAGTGGTTACGAGGCTAAAACTTTTTGTATGGATTGTCGCGAAATAACCTCCTTAACACTCTAGGATGGGGATTTCGACCTTCCGCCAACGGCGGCTGGGTGATATTTGACCTTTAAACGTTACAGAGACTCCAAAATGTAATTTTTTATATTTTCTAATTATTTTATGATATTTTACTCATTTTTTAATATTTCTACATTTATTTTTCAAAATTATAACACTAAATACAGGGGTAAGCCCTCGAAGTGTTACCAACTCACGTTTTCATTGAGCAGGGCGTAAAGATAAATCAAAGAATCTACCGTGAAAATATTTTAAACGATGCTTTGTTACCTTGGGCACGTAAACAATTTGGAAGAAACCATTGGACGTTTCAAAAAAACTCGGCACCATCCCATAAAGCCCGTGAAACCAAACGTTTTTTACAAGAAAAGGTTCCCAGTTTCATTTCTTCACAACAATGGCCACCATATTCCCCGGACTTAAACCCAATGAATTTTACCATATGGTCCATTCTTGAGGTCAAAGTATCAACTAAAAAATATCAGACTGTCAACGACTTAGAGATTGCTCTTCGCCAAGAATGGGGAAAAATACCATCAGACTTCAATAGTGCTGCGTGTGAAGCCTTCCCGGACAGACTCGATGCTATTATCCGCGCTAAAGGTTTCTACATCGAACAATAGCATATTTTTCTTTAAATTTGAAATGTTTTTACGATATACTGAAGTTTTTAAATAATAAAAAAAAAATTGATAAAATTACAGCATTTTTAAATGGAAACACTTCGAGCGCCGACCCCTGAATATCAATATAAAAATATGTTAAAAAATCTTATATTATTTATAATTTTTATTTTATTATTTTTATATATAATTTATTATCAATAATTAATAAAATATATCTATTAAATTTCATATTATAAAATAAACCTCAATATTCTTCCTTAAAAGTTGCATAAATTTTATTATATATATATATATTTTTTTTTTCTAAAATATGCAGAGAAAATTTTATTGGAATAAGAATTCATGATGTAAAATAAATTTTATTTGCATGATTATAAAAAAAATCAAATATAATATATTCATTCATTTTTCGTTAATTTCAATTAATTTATCTGAAGGTATTTTAAATTAACGTATAAAAGTTCTTAAATAAATCCCATATATCAAAAATAAAAATACATATAAAAAATTACATTAAGAGATTTATCCCATTGAAAAGATCCTCTTTGCAATTTAACTATAGTACCTGGCCACCGAGCGATGCTCGGTAACTTTTTGCTTCAGTTAAAGGCTATATATTAATTCCGGAATCCCTCCCCTACACCCCACCCCGTCCCAATCCCATCCCCGAAACCCCGTACCTTGCCCCACCCCTCCGGACCCCCCAGTATTGCACCCCCATATCTACCCCCACCGTCACCTCTGTTTGCCTCTAAATAGCATAAGTTTCAAATTTCAAGGCTCTGCGATGACTTTCCGAAGACGAGATATGAACGATTAAAATATTTATTTTCCGACATGACTAATTTACACCCCCTTCCTGTATTTCAATTGGATTAAAAATCTGACACATATAATAACTCATGATACTTGATAAGTACACCAAATTTTAGCGAAATCATTAGAGCCGTTTTCGAGAACCCGATTGGATACATATATATATATATATACAAGATTTGCTCGTTTAATATATAAGTACCTGGAGGCACCGAGCGATGCTCGGTAACTTCTTCCTTCAGTTAAAAGCTTTATTTTAATATTATTTTTAATTTAAAATTCTGATAAAAAGGTCGATTTTTATTTGAGAGCCGTTTTCAAATTAAAAAAATACAAAAATATATAATATTCGCCCACTGTACCCCCCCCCCCCTCCACCCCGCTCGACCCAACCCCGAAACCTCGCCCTACCCCCGGGTCCCCCACCACTGCACCTGTTTTGATTCAACCATATATGATTCATTTTTATTCATCCAATTGTTAATAAATAAAACCTATCAAAATGTGTTGTTTTTTCAGAAAAATTGAGACCTGCTTATGCGAAATATATTTTTAAATAAATTCTTGATTATTTTTTATTCTATTAAATAAATAAAGTTCTTTATAAAAACAATTATAAAACGTTTATTAATATTTCTAACGTTTAGGGAGAACAAAATATGTTAAAATCCACAATCACAATACTTCTTCAAGGCCTTTGAGAATAAAGAAAAGTCAGTGAAGAAATCCAATGCGACATTTCCCTCTGTCTCCTCTTTTCAGTGGCAGTAACAATAATATATTGTATTTCATTCTCAGCAGAATTATAAGTAGTAATTACTGCTGAGAATGAAATACAATATATTATTGTTACTGCCACTGAAAGAGGAGACAGAGGGTAATGTCGTATTGGATTTCCTTCACTGACTTTTCAAAACCCTGAAGAAGGAGGGAATAGCCTCCGAAACGTCGGTTTATGAATAAAAAGATAGTATAAATTATTTTCTTTTTTTGGACTGCCTCATCAATATCCATTCGATATTTATTATATTGCAGAAAAAAACCAACTTGATGGCAAAAGAAACAAGTCGGATATATTATATATATTGCTGCAATATTCTTTTCTGTCTGGGTAGTAGCAGTTGATAGGAAGGTGGCTGAGTGAAAGAAGAAATGGTTTCCTATTCAACAAAAGTTTGATCCAGTGGCTGATACGAAATCTTTTATCGAAAATCCAAAAACTGACTTGTTTCATTTAAAATATATAGAAAAAGTGAATCTTAGATAAAAATATATCTAATTTTGATAAGTACCTACCTACTAGGTGCATCAAAATTGGAGTACCTAGCCAAGCAGCAATGTACGAATTCAAAGCCTTTGTCTTTGTTGTTGGATTTCGCTTTTCTGCAAACTCCCAACTAAAAGGAAGAAAGAAAATATTTAGAAATGAGAGCAAACTTCCTTTAATTTATTAATTTTATTACCCTTTTTCTATGGAAAAATTATCGTACAAATTCAAATTCTTCTACTGTGCCTTTTGTTTGTATGATGCATCGAGTAATAAAGAGAGGAAGAAAGAGAGCCAATCCACAAAGAGCCAATTGCTATATTCGTTTTGGATGCTGTAGGCGCCCATATGTTAGCCCCAAGTCACCAAACCATATCCGTTTAGGATTACCAACCGAGTTGGTGTCCCCCAGGGCTATTCGTTTTGAGATTGTTATGGCACTTCTGGGCCTTTTTGTTCTTGAGGTAAGCAGCAAGCGAACATTTCTAGGCGCGAAAATAAAAATTTCCCTGATATTCACTTCGATTCGAATTCCTGAAAATGTGTGACAGCCTATCCATTTTGGGCGTCTCTGTCGCATCTGACCTGTCTTGGAATGAACACATCTCCTCTGTGGCGAAATCTGCAGCAAGGTAGATTGGCTACTTATTCAGGTCCAAACAATTTTATAAGCCCCCACATCTTCTCACCATCTACAAGGCCCAAATCGGCCCCTGTCTCGAATACGGCTCTCATCTATGGAGATGAGCATCTAAATATTCTCTTGCTACCCTGGATGCAATTCAGAAACGAGCCGTCAGGCTAATTGACGATTCTACCCTCACCGACTCCCTCGACTCGCTAGCTCATTGAAGAGATGTCTCTGCCCTTTCCCTTTTCTATAGATACTATCACGGCAGGTGCTCTGATGAGATAAAATCAATAATTCCCCCCAAAGCATGCTTTGCACGTAGCACGCGTTTTACCGACTCCCAACACTCTTTCGCGGTCAAATTAGAAAAGTGCCGGACCACTTCATTCGCCAATGCATATATCCCCATGACTTCAAGGAACTGGAACTCTCTCCCAGCCTCCATCTTTCCCAGCACTTATAATCTTCAAACCTTCAAAACCCGAGTGCATAGACACCTACGCCTCCACCCTCTCACTTAATCAACTTTCCCTTCTCTTCGGTAATGCAAGAGTCTTTCGAGATCTATAGGGGCTGCATCTTTACTGGTGCACCCCTTCTTGTATTCGATTGCATTAAAAATAAAAAAAAATGCTCTTCGATCATGGTCACTCTGGGGCGCCCATAGTAAAGCTTCGCACTATTTTTTATATAGTCTGTTTTAAACTTTAATATATTATTTTTATTTAATTTAGGGCCATTTGTATGTCGGTTGGTAAACTCTTTTTAAACGTTGACAAAGGGTAAAACCTTCAAATTCACCCTGTCCCCGGTGGGATGGCCAATCAAGCACTTTCATCTGATAGGCCATCCCATCGGGCAAAAGGTGAATTTTAGGTTTTACTCTTTGTCAACGTTAAAAAGAGTTTACCAACCGACAAACAACTGGCACTTGGAATAATGGACGACCAGGTAGGTTATTATTTTATTAAATTATTTATATAAATTATTGTTTTAAGTCGTTCATTTGTTATTATTACATTAATAATAAAAATTTTTTTTAAATTAGTATATAAAAAAACTATAGTCTCTTTATAAATAAATTGAAAATTCAGAATCACTTTCGAGAAGTAATTTTACAATGGAAAATTCTTTCTCCATGAAAGTATCCATTATTTATTTGTAAATATATTATTTATTTAAAATAATTATTAAGGTAGTTGTTTCGCGACAATACTAGGAAAAAGTTAATGTTAGAGTATATATATCTTAGACCATGAAATATATTTAAATAAATTGAATGTAATGGAAGGCAGCCCAGAGGTAGTGAGGAAAGAAAAAATTAACACATATCAAATAAGGTGTAATTTATTGGAATCCTTCCTCCTTTCCTTTCAAACCGACGTTTCGGTGAATTTTCCCTCCTTCTTCAGGGTTTCAAAGGGTCAATGAATGAAACAAATAAAATGTTTCCTTCTTCTCTCCACAGTAGTGTTCAAAAACTTTCTTCATTTTTAACAAAGGCATAGAAAAACATTTTTTTTTCCTCATTTTCTTAATTACCTCTGGTGTCAGGTAGAATGGCTTCAAATTCGCTCCATGAGTTTGGTGTGGGGTTTTTGAATGAGCCAATCTGTGTGTTGGCACCTCTGAACTTCGAAGAGATGAGATGACATGTTTTGGAATAAAAGAAGTTTAGTTTAAGTTTATAGATGAAAGTGGTCAAATAATTGTTATTATATAGTCAAGTTATTGCTGAGTTATTGTTTTGTATTTGGAATAAGAAAAGTTTTGTTATATATATATATAATCTTCAAGTTGTTATTAAATACAAATTGTTAAAACGAATTTATTAACCCATTTATTTCCCTCGTCAACCTTCGTGCAGGATTCAAATTCGAATCCCCATACCTTAATCTAATATTGAATAAGTAATTCGACATTAGTGGCATCCCTTGTGGGGAAAATAATCTTCGATATTTTAAATATTAAGATTATTTTTATTAAAGATGGATCCTGTCGAAAGGCAACGAATGGAAATAGATTTGAGAAGCCTGAAGAGAGAGAGAGTGAATTCGCGAAGAGCGTTCACTAATATATACAACAAAATGAAGACATCGTTGGGAAATGAGAACACGCCTCGAGATCAACTCATTTTGGAATTTCGATTGGCTGAAGAAAAGTCTCAACGATTAACAGCGCTGGAAAATCAGGTTAGCGAGCTAGTATACAAATTAATAAAAGACGAGGCAGAACTGGCTACCGAATTTGACCTCTGTGAAGAATATAGAGAGAAATGGACCGAATTGGTCTATTTTTATGAGAGGAGGACAAACGTGAAGTGCACGGCTGGATTGGCAAGTGTTCAATCCGGTGGTACTTCACGAGAGCTTCCCAGAATGGAGAGGCTTAAATCGGATGACGACGTTAAGTGCTCGGCTGGATTGGCGGGTGTTCAATCCAGTGGTACTATACGAGACCTCCCCATAATGGAGAACCTTAAACCCGATGACGACGTGAAGTGCGCGGCTGGATTGGCAAGTGTTCAATCCAGTGGCACTCCACGAGACCTTCCCATAATGGAGAACCTTAAGCCCGATGACGACGTGAAGTGCGCGGCTGGATTGGCGAGTGTTCAATCCAGTGGCACTACACGAGAGATTACAAGAATGAAACTCCTTGCAGCGACAAAAGGAGCTCTGAATCCAGCTGATTTAGGCAGCAGAGGTTGTTCTCCGCGCCATTTAATAGAATCTCGATGGTGGGAGGGGATGTCTTGTGTGATGATACCTCGAAAAGACTGGCCTACTAACAACGTTTTGTTGCGAGAGGAGAGAAAACGGAAGAGAAGAAGACAGAAGAGAAGATGGAAGAGAAGAAGAATTAGGGATCCGGCAAGATATCGGGAGTGTCGGAAAGTGAGTGTTAAAAGGTTTACCTTTTAAGGTGGGAGTGTGTCAGGTAGAATGGCTTCAAATTCGCGCCATGAGTTTGATGTAGGGTTTTTGAATGAACCAATCTGTGTGTTGGCACCTCTGAACTTCGAAGAGATGAGATGACATGTTTTGGAACAAAAGAAGTTTAGTTTAAGTTTATAGATGAAAGTGGTCAAATAATTGTTATTATATAGTCAAGTTATTGCTGAGTTATTGTTTGGAATAAGAAAAGTTTTGTTATATATATATATAATCTTCAAGTTGTTATTAAATATTAATTGTTAAAACAAATTTATTAACCCATTTATTTCCCTCGTTAACCTTCGTGCAGGATTCAAATTCGAATCCCCATACCTTAATCTAAAATTGAATAAGTAATTCGACATCTGGGCTGCTTTTCATTACATTCAATTGAAATTTCTACCAGTCCGTCTCTCTCCAGAGAAAATTTCGTTGCAAAAAAATATTTAAATAAATATTTAGATAAATAAATATATTTCATGGTCTAAAGTTCATACAGAAAGCCCAAAACTTTTTTGCTGTTTATGTACCAATTCTAGCCAATCCCGTGATCGTTTGACAAATTTGGCACCATTGTAAGAGATTGAATATTGTTATATTAAAATGTCAGATAAAATACATTTTAAATTTCTATAAAAATCGTTTTGTTATTTTTTAACAAATGTAATCAACGCCTACGTTACACCTTATGAAAATTATAATTTTGAAAAAATCTAGAGCATGGATCTTTCGAAGGTTAAATAAATGAGCTGTTGCCAAATTGATTTTACTGTGAATTTTTTTATACATTTTTCATTATTTATTCCTTATTATCTCAGAAACTGTGTGTTATAACTATGAATCAAAATTGTCTTAAAATATGTATTGGTTATTGTTAAATGTTGGTTCAGTTTTTTATAAAAATGGTAAGAAGGGTTTCTTAATTATAATTAAATATGTATGTAAATTTTCAGATATCCCCCGTATAGTGCAATGTTAAAGAGCCTGAAAAACTCCATTTTTGAAATTTAATATCTCCGGAACTGTATTGTTCATAAATTTCGTTTTGCCTCCAATCGATGCAGAAGTATTTAAATAATAATTTGTATAAATTTCAAAAAAAATCCTAAGAAAACGCATTTGGCAGAACAACTACCAGACTCTTAATTATTCAACTCTGATAAAAATAATAATTTGTTTTTAAATTTCGTTATTCGAATATTGCCATGTGCTCTAAATGCATTCGTTTTTTGAGTGCACCAAACTAAGGGCCGGTTGTATGTCGCAAAGTAAATGCTTTTTACCACTAACACAGGGTAGATGGTAAATGGAGGGTCTGGGATGGCCAATCAGATGCCAGTCACTGTGTTGACATACAACACGGCCCTAAGGCAAACCTGAAGTGACCCAGCTAAAAAAAGTGACACCAGATGGAGCACCGGAAGTTGACATTTACATGAAAGATTTTACGTTTTTTTTTTTTTTATTTTCTTGGCACTAACGATTTTTTTTTAAATTGGTGTACCTACTTATCAAGTATCATGAGTTATTAGTAGTGTATAGATTTTAATCCGATTGAAATAAAGGAAGGGGGTGTAAATTAGGAGTGTCGCAAAATAAATATTTTTAATCATTCATATCTCGTCTTCGGTAAGTCGCAGAGCCTTGAAATTTGAAACTGAAACTATTTAGAGGTAACAAGTTACCTAGCATCGCTCGGTGCTCCAGTCTGTGTTTATAATACGTATATAAAGAGATAATAATAAGTGTACTTTTTAGATTTTTTACAATTGAACTTTTTTGTCTGTGAGGGGGGGGGAGCTAAAAATGGTGTGCTTAGGGGGCCCGCAATGGCTAAATCCGGACCTGTATTTGTGGGTTGGTTTGATTAATAACAAATTTCTAGAATTTTGTTCGTAACATAATCGTAGGCATCAACATTTTTGCAATGATTTATTATAGAATTCAGTATAGTTTGATAACGTGTCTCTCTTGAATATTCCACTTGTCCAGAATTATTTTAGCTTTGTGTTCATATAAGCTTTTTCAAAGAATAAAATGTCCGCTTTGTTGGCTCAGGCCGCTCAGGGCTCAGATAATTTCCTTGTACGCTCATATAAACCTTTATAAGTTTAAAAAGTCCGCTCGGTCAGCCCTCTGTGGTTCAGATAATTTCTTTGTGCGCATGCGCCATGATTCCAGTATTTGACAAAACCTGCCGAGAGTCAAGCCTCGGCTGAATCGAGTGTTGCCAATTCAGCGGATTTCACGCTAGATCTGGCTAATTTTTACTCCATCTAGCTTGAAGCAAGGGGCGGATCCAGGAATTTTTTATGGGGGGGGGGGGGAGAATGTATATAAGGTGCTCGATGTGTATAAGATCTACTTTTTATCTCGAAAGTGTGTCGCGATCGAATTGTCCAAGCGGGGGGGGGGGGGGGGGTCAGAGACGCCTGCCCCCCACACACACACATAGAACTTTATTTAAATTTTTTTACAAGTTTCATATCTCGTATTTTAAGTTCAAAAAATTGTTATAAATTCCCTGTCGATTTGGCCGCCGTTTTTTGGCCTCTATGGGGGGAGCGACCGCCCCCCCCCCCCCTGGATCCGCTCTTGGCTTGAAGAAATCTCATCTGGAGGCTAGCGGGAAGTCTGGCTTTTTTCATACATTTCTGCCGGAATATCTGCATTTTTTTACAAAACAAGTTAAATTCATTCTTTTAAACAAAATTTATTTAAAATAATTAACCTGAAGGTTTGAGTACCTTTTTTTGAAAATAAGATGGATTTTTTTCAAAAATACAACTCATGGTATAAGCCAAAGTGTATGAGATAGAAAGGAAGGTCTCCATAATAGTCCATGTAAAAAAAGGGTATGTGTGTTTCAGCGCCCTCTGTGTGCCTGATTCATCATGAAAAGAGAAAACGCGGTAGAATTCCTTCATTTTAAAAAGTTGCAATAAAAAAACTTTGAAATAGTTAAGTTTTGAAATTTTGGTAAAAGCAAAGCTGAAGGTCTGTTATTTCAAGCGCCAATCCCGTTGTCAAAATGGGGGACTCTGCCAACTCCTTCCTCCCCTATCTTAGTTATTTGACCGCTCCCAGGGAGCAGCACTCAACGAATATTGACCCGGGGATTTAAAAATATAATTATCGGTTTTTAATTAAAAGTGCAGTAGATCAATAATAATGTAATTATTAATATTATAATAATATAATAAATATTATTAATATTATTTACAATATTTTTATTAAATCAAACCACGTAATATAGAACCGAATATGTGCAAACGACTCCGGTTCGGTTAATATATATTCAGTTCGGCTCGGTTGGGTTCGTATAGCTCCTAATCGGGCTGGCATTTAGATGGTTCGGTTGGCTGATGCCAACCGAACCGTCTAAAAGCCAGCCCGAAAAGAGTATACGAAGCTAACAGCCGAACTGAATATATATTAACCGAACCTCCGAATGTTAGTTCCGGACGGGGTGTGTTTTGGACTCCCATTTTTTTCTAATCAAACACACATTGAAAACCGAACCGCCAATCGTCGGGCGGGGTGTTTTTGGGGCTCCCATTTTTTCCTAATCAAACATACATTAAAAACCGAACAGCCAATCGTCGGATAAAAATAATAGTGAAAAAAGCACCTTGGACTCTTGTATTTCAGTGAAGAAAAAAATGAGGGCATCTGATTTTCGGTTCAGCCAAAAGTATTGCTGTATAAAAACAGTGTCAATTGAAAAAGTATGTTTAATGAGACTCCTTTTATATGAACTATATATTTTCAAATGAGCGATTTTAATTCCCGCTCTCTTTTATTATAATATATATAAAAATAATGATTTAGCGCCAAGTTGACATTCATTAGTTCAGCGCGACAAGGGGTAATGGTGCGCCACTGGTGGGGGAACACTGATGACAGCGAACCTGGCGGTGAGAAAACATAACATCACTCAGACCTTCATCTTTGTCTGAGCCATTAAATTTATTATATCAAGAAAGAAACCTCTCTTATTTTTCGAGATAGCGAATTTTAAAACTACAAATTTTTTAATTTTTAATTGTTTTCTTATAGAAACCACGGAAACCGTAGATTTGTTTTAAATTCAAATTGCCTAGATGACTTTAGGATCGGCAATCTGGCTGATTCTAGCTTATTTGGAAGACCGAACTAGTGGATTTGTGGATTTATAAATTCAATCGTTGGCAACACTGCGGCTGATCATTTGTCAGTTAAGAAACGAAAAGCCAGTGTTTAACAATAAAGAAACAAATCTTATCTACCTATCTATTTATCAAACCATTTTTTTTTTTATACATCACAAAATTTTATATTAAAAAATATCTATTTTTATTTTATTATAAAGAAAAAAGTACAATTTTTAAATGATATATACATCATACACATTATATGTCTAAATTATTTGTTAAAATAAATATTGTATTTTTTGAGAAAACGAATTGGAACAACATATCCATGTATGTCAAAAAACTTATTTTGTTTAAATTTCATTTAATCTTCTGATAATTTTATCGTATGGATGATTAAACCAACTTCAACCCTTAATTTCAGGTTTCCAAGATGCCACGTAAACAATAATTAAAATAATAATATTTTTGAAATCATGACAACGTTCAACTTACACTTTTAAAATATTTATTATGAATTAAAAAATTAAAATGTTTCACAAATTTCGCAATGCTATTTATAATGTGGTTGGTGGAATAGAACCATTGCCAATAAAAGATATCGATGGTGCAGAAGAGAAAATTCTAAATCCGAAATTCCCTTATACTCGGCCCCAGTTTTTGCAATTTCATACCGAAGAGGAAATTCATGTGTCAGCAGATCATCAAATTCGACCTATTATAGTTCCTCGAGATATCTCTAAACTTCCATGGAGCAGCGGTTATGCAGAGTATTATAATCATTTTTTATTTTATTAACTGATTATTTGCTAAGAAACAATTTTAGACTGAAAACATTCCTTGTCAGTCTGAAATTCATTGAAAATTTCTAATAGATTAATTAATAAGATCACTTTTTATTTTCCCATTTGAGCATATTGACAATGGAAATGCTTTTTTTTATTTTTCTACAAAGACAATATGTCAAAAATTGACCTAGACATTTTTACTTTACCCTACAGGGTATGATTAGTAGAGATTGTGGTGTTGGTGCAAGGTGAAACATCTTTAATAAAGATAAGAGTAAATAAATATTATATGTAATATTCATTTACTATTAGTTAAATTCTTGGTCACTTGTTTCACATTAATATTAAAAAAATTTAAAGATGTAAAAATTTTTTCAGTATATATATTTAACAGTTATTTTCTGTACTTCCTGAAGATGGGTTGATAGCCCGAAATATATATATTGAAAACAATTTTATATCTTTTAATTTTTTTAATTTTAATGTGAAACAAGTGACCAAAAATCCTTAACTCATAATAAATAGTATTACATATAATATTTATTTACTCTTATCTTTATACAGGGTATGGTCAAGTATTGTAATCATGCATGAAAAAAGTGTTTTTTTTTTCCTTCTTTTTTTCGAAATATCTCAAAAACGGCCGAAACTATTTTGATTAAAAAAATTGATCGAAACCATGGCATTTCGGTCCACAAAAAAAGCTCTCATAAGTGAACATCGAAAAAATTATATTTTTTGAGATAATAATTGTTTTGTCAAAATGTCTGTTAGTTAGTCTGTCTATTAGTCTGTTAGTCTGTGCGTTACTAAATTTTTGTGGACGAGCTAGCTCAAAAACTAGTGTGAATATCGAAACCAAATTTCAAGCGTAGTTTTGGTCCATTGAGAGCTGATTAGATTTTGGTGCATATCGACCCACAATTAAGGGGGTGGAGGGGGGTCAAAAAAATGAAAATCTAGGCTCTTGTAACAAACTCAACCAAATTTTTTATATATAATCAGTGGGACCCCAGAAGTCTAAAAATGCAAAAATTAACTGCGGAAAATGGGGAGGGGGATGTAGGGTCAAAAAATGAAAATATAGGCTCTTGTACCTAACTCAACCAAATTTTGTATACATAATCAGTGAGCCCAGGAGTCTAAAAATGCAAAAACTAGCCCCCCTCCCCTACATGATTATAAATAATTTTATTAAATATTAAATATAATTGAGGGGCCAGGTTGTATGGTAAAGTCAAGTGGATGGCCACATCAGAACATGTCAGCTTATTTTTCGTCGCTAATAGCTTTATTCGTTTTGGATGCCTTGGGCGCCCTTATGTCAGCCTCAAGTCACTAACCCATATTCGTTTAGGAATACCAACCGACTTGGTGTGCCCCAGCCCTATTCGTTTCCCTATTCTCCCCCTTCGTTTTCCTAAACGAATATGGGTTGGTGACTTGAGGCTGACATAAGGGCGCCCAAGGCATCCAAAACGAATAAAGCTAATGATTACATTTAACAGATATATCATTTTAAAATTAAATAAATAAAGTAAAAGATGGTAATATGGCCTCACCATTCTCCCTCTAATTAGCAGGTCCTATCTATAACACAGGTCGACAAAATTTTTTTTTTCCTTGTCCTAAGATTTATTTAATAATTTTTCTATTCAATGTGCATCAAAATAAAGGAAAAATATCTATATTCCACTTAAAGTTTGCTTTTCTAGTTGTTATAATAATAATAAACGACGAAAAAGGCTATTTTGACCCATTTTCGAGTCCCATTAGATATTAAACAGCAATATTTGAAATCAAAATATTTTGTTGATGTAATAGAAAACAGCTTCCTCTTTGATTTTCAAATTACGCCTTGTTTTTTAGCTCAATTAGTACTCGAGTTATAACTCAAAAAACTAAAACTTCGTGATTATAAAGGATAATAAACATATGGTCTTACTTTTTAGTTATAACTCGAGTTCTAATTGAGTTACAAACAAGTGGTAATTTGAAAATCAAAGAGGAAGCTGTTTTCTATTACGTCAACAAAATATTTTTATTTCAAATATTGCTGCTTAATATCTAATGGGACTCGAAAATAGGTCAAAATGGGCTTTTTCGTCGTTTATTATTATTATAACCATTACAAAAGCAAACTTTATACGGAATATAGGTACTTTTCTCATATTTTGGTTCACAATGAATAGAAAAATTATGAAATAAACTTTAGGACAAGGAAAAAAAAATTTTTGTAGAGTTGTGTAATTAAAACATTTTATCATGTCAAACTCTTACTTAAATTTGAGATTTCTTTAATGTAAGGATCAAAAGAGATAATATTCTATTCTGTTTTTAAAAGTGTTGCCTTATTCTATTTATGTTATATCTGTTTTATATCTAATGTAATTGTTAATGTAAAAAGAAAAAAAAATTGTTTATGTGAATGTGCCAAATATTTTTTGAAATTTGTGTTTCTAATGGTAACGAAGTTAACAAGAAAATTTAGACGAATGTGTGGCATGGATATTTGAAGTCCTGAAGCAGTCGGCAAAGTCGACGAAACGTTGGCTGACAAATAAAAAAGTCACACATAAAAACTTGACCCTATTTTCCTATTATAAACTTTCAAATTAATAAATTTTAGTATAATATAATTTTCTATTGATTGATGTTCCCTCACATTTTAAATTAAATTTTTTTTTTTTTCAAAAGAGCGGTGAATGCTGGAAAATCTCAATGGAATGAAGATCAAGCATGTCTATGTCGTGGACTGCTTCATCGCCCAGAAATCAAAGAAAAGTTTCAGTTTTTAAGTACTTCATCGTTGGTTAAACAAGAGAGCACATCATTAAGCCTCCCGTATATTTATTTTTCTCTTTTTGATGGACACGCAGGCAGTGGTGCTGCAGTAGCTGCAGCCAATCAACTTCATCATATTATTCACGTAATCATACATATAAATTTAATTATTTTTCAATCTTTTAATTTATTATTTGTCTATCTTTTGAAAAAATAAATGTTTAAGGTAGTTGTTCCACCAAATGGTTTTAGGATTTTTTTGAAATTTAGACAGATTATTATTTAAATACTTCTGCATCGATTGGTGGCAAAACGAAATTTATGAACAATATAGTTCCGGAGTTATTAAATTTCAAAAATAGAGTTTTTCAGACTCTTATACATTGCACTATACGGGATATTGGAAAATTTACATACATATCTATATATATAAAATTCTTTGCCCGATACACACTCACTCACTCATCATCAAAACAGCCAGAACCACTGGACATAGAAACATGAAATTTGGAGAGGATATTACATCTATGACATAGGGGCTCACTAAGAAAGGATTTTTCGAAATTCGACCCCTAAGGGGGTCAAAGGGGGCAAAGTGTTTTCACTGATTATGCGATATTTCTTAAGGACGATAAAATATCTACTTGCTTTTTACTTATAAAAATACTAAATTAAAATATTTAAAAAACTAATTTCAGGATTTTTGAATTTCGACCCATAAAGGGGTCAAAAGGGTCAAAATATCTTTGCAATGTGTTTACACTAATTATGCATTTTCAATTAAGAACGATAAGATATCTACTTGATTTTTACTTTACAAAATTCTAAATACAAATATCTAAAAAGTAATTTCAGGATTTTTTGAAATTCGACTCCCAACTATCCAAAATGTGAGTGGGGGCAAAAATTAAAACTCTCTCAATCTTGATCAAATTTTGTAGAGTTATTCTTTATTACTTTAAGAAATTATTCCTGTAAAAATAAACTATCAAAATTGACTGATACGGGGGCGAAAGGGGGGGGGGGGCAACATATAGAAATTTTTAGCTTTTTTGTACATTTACTATTTAGAAAACTGTGGATTATTTATTTGCAAATATCTAAAAAGTAATTTCAGGATTTTTGAAATTCGACTCCCAACTATCCAAAATGTGAGTGGGGGCAAATATTAAAACTCTCTCCAATCTTGATCAAATTTTGTAGAGTTATTCTTTATTACTTTAAGAAACTATTCTTGTAAAAATAAATTATCCAAATTGACTGTATGGGGGCGAAGGGGGGGGGGGGCAAATTATAGAAATTTTTAGCTTTTTAGTACATTTACTCTTTAGAAATTTGTGGATTATTTATTTGCAAATATCTAAAAAATAATTTCAAGATTTTTTTGTAATCCGACCCTCTCCCCTTTTTGGAAATGGAGCTTTTTTTTAAATGAATTTTGTAGACCTAATAATCACATGGCGAGACGCTGCCCGCCGGAGTCACCTTCCCGGAGAACCGGGCTGTAGAGGGCGTGCCGAAGGCATGCCTGCGAGTAGCTCGTTTAATTATAATTAAGAAACCCTTCTTACCATTTTTATAAAAAACTAAATCAACATTAAACAATAACCAATACATTTTTTGAGACAATTTTGATTCATAGTTACGACACAGTTTCTGAGATAATAATGAATAAATAATGAAAAATGTATAAAAAAATTTACACTAAAAACAATTTGGCAACAGCGCATTTATTTAACCAGCGAAAGATGTATAAAGCGCGCATGCGCTAGATTTTTTCAAAATTATAATTTTCATAAGGGGTAATGTAGGCGTTGAATACATTTGTTAAAAAATAACAAAAGGATTTTTATAGAAATTTTTTAACTTTTAAAATGTATTTTATCTGTCATTTTAATATAAAAATATTCAATCTCTTACAATGTTGCCAGATTTGTCAAACGAGCACGGGATTGGCTAGAATCGGTACATAAACAGCAAAAAGTTTTGGGCTTATGAATTATGAATCCTTATTGTCTTTTCTATATACTCTAGCATTAAATTTTTGCTAGTATTGTCGCGAAACAACTACCTTACATAACTGATTTAATTCTGAATATTTAAATAAAAAATATCCTGTTCCATTTAAATGACTTAAAATAGTAATATTTTATAGGAGAAATTGATTGATGTTATTGATCACCTGTTTCCTGCATTCGACAACTATATCAATCATATTGAACGCGAATCATCTAAAGGAGTAGCCATGTGGTTTCCGGAAAAAGAAGTATCTAAGGATTCCTTAATAATTGGAGCTCTAGAATCTGCATTTTGGGAGATGGTATTTAAAAAAATCATTTTTTTTATAATTTGGAAATTTGCTCAAAGCTCATATGAGACATCTTATAACTGTGATCTTTGATATTAAATAGGTGCTATAACAGAAATTAATAAATGATTTAAAACTTACAATTGTTAACCCATTAACTTGAACTTATTTTTACAAATATTGTGAATAATTGTTTTCTTTTTGTTTTTGGTGCTATAATAATTCTGATCAAAAGGTTTTTGACGCATCTGAATTTGTATTTAAAAATTTTATAATATATCTTTCAAATTTTTGTTGGTCACACTAATGATCTGGAAGAATTTTTGAGATAGGACCATCCTTGGAGAAATGAAAATTGATTGAAATTTTCTAGTGCGAAATGATATCCAAAAGAACCTCATCAGTTTTAATAGATCAATGGGTCAAGTATTAATTGGGGCATCGTAATTCAATGCTTGACAGAGAATTAGAAAAAAATTAATGGAATCGAACCACTTAAAAGAAGTTAGCAGCTTCTTTTTAAACCATTTATTTTTTTTCTAATTCTCTGCCAAGCGCCGAAGCATTGAATTACGATGCCCCAGTTTCGGCCTGGGAGAAGATCCAATAGGATCCGGTGTTATACCAAAGGGGATAAAAATACCCATCTAAGGGTGGGTGACATTTACAAACATATATGCTAAACTGGCGCTCAAAGCAAAAAGAAGAATTTTTACCATTAACAAGGGGTATATATACAGGGTGGTGACTTGGCCGACGCAGCATAGCGATTACAATGTTAATTTTTGAATGTGCATTTATTTGCTCCCCTAATTATTTTAGAGTTAAAGTTCTTATAGGTTTTTTGTAGAGAAAAAAATACTGAATCCGAACATATTTTTGTTTTGAAATTTTGAAATTTCAGAACAGTAATAATCAACATTATAAATAATTGTATTTTTACAAAAATCACTAAGGCCATGGAATTATTAAAACAAACAAGGCAATGAAGACAGAGATTTTTTGAAAAACATTGTTTTCACTGACGAATGCACGTTTACACTCCATAATGAACCAAACGTTCAAAATTGTAGAGTGTGGGCTACTGAAAATCGACACAATGTTGTAAAACTTACAATTGTTAACCCATTAACTTGAACTTTTTTTTTACAAATATTGTGAATAATTTTTTTCTTTTTGTTTTTGGTGTTATAATAATTCTGATCAAAAGGTTTTTGACGCATCTGAGTTTGTATTTAAAAATTTTATAATATATCTTTCAAATTTTTGTTGGTCACAATAATGATCTGGAAGAATTTTTGAGATAGGAAAATTAACGAAAAATTAACGTTTGGGTGGGAATATTTGGTCATCGCATTTTAGGACCATTTTTCTTAAATGAAAATTTAACTGGACAGCGCTTTTTGCAGTTATTGGAAGAGGATATAGTTCCGGCTGTAATGGAAAATGCTCGAGAAAACCAAGATATTTGGTTCCAGATGGATGGTTGCCCCGCACACAACAGCCGCGATGTCCGTGAATTTTTAAATAATCATTTTGAGAATAAAATCATTGGTCCGAGGTTTACGATTAGCTGGCCTGCAAGGTCCCCGATCTTTCTCCCAACGATTTTTTCTTTGGGGACATTTAAAATCAAAGATTTACTCTGGACAAACATTTCAAAACTTAGATCAACTCAAAAATCGTATACAAGCCGAATGTGATAAAATATCACAATACCAATTAGCAAATGTCAGACGAGAATTTTACGAAACGTTTGAGCTATTGTTTAGTGGTAAATGGTGGTTTATTCGAACATTTGCTATGATTGTTATTTTTTGTTATAATTTTATGCATTTGTTAATTATGTTAAAAAATTAAATTCTGTTTACCTTACTAATTTTATTGTTTTAATTACGTTTAAAAATATTACTTATAATTTCGTTGATTATTCTTGTGAAAATTTAAAAGCTCGTTCTAAACTTCATCTACGTGAATCTACTATTTTTATTTATCAATGACGAATACAAAACTCAGCCCATTCAAATTTAACGAGTTTCTCATTATGGTAATCAATAAATTCTAATAAGAACTGATTTTAAAAAGTTCAAATATAACAAACGTCACTTAGAAACAACAAATGAAAATGCCTTGTTTGTTTTAATAATTCCATGGCCTCAGTGATTTTTGTAAAAATACAATTATTTATAATGTTGATTATTACGGTTCTGAAATTTCAAAATTTGAAAACAAAAATATGTTCGGATTCAGTATTTTTTTCTCTACAAAAAACCTATAAGAACTTGAACTCTAAAATAATTAGGAAAGCAAATAAATTCACATTCAAAAATTAACATTGTAATTGCTATGCTGCGTCGGCCAAGTCACCACCCTGTATAAGTTCAAATATTATTTTCACTCAATATTTGACAAAAATTCCCTACATTTGATTCGCGATTGAATCAAATGTAGAAAACATTCGATTAACAAGGGGTAGTTTACGAGGAAAATTTCAACATTGGAGGTTGAAGACCTAAGGATTTACTCCCTTGAAGTTTAAGGGACGAAAGCCCAAAGGTGATTTACAAGACCACTATTTTATCTTAAATTACTTAAACAAATTTAATGTTTAATCAATTAACGGTATTGGGGTTAGTAAGTTGAGGGGGCTTCATAGTTCTAGGGGGGGGGGGGGCAATGATGGTGGCCTCTTGACGCAAACACTTGTTAAACAATTTGTTGAGTTTGGAATTTACGGTTTTAGGTTTGTTTCTTTGAGTAAGTTGAGGGTTAATTTTAAGCAAGGGGAGAATTTTTTTCAGAATCGTATTTTTGGCGTATCCGTTTGTGAGGTGGAATCGAACCACTTAAAAGAAGTTAGCAGCTTCTTTTTAAACTATTTTTTTTTTCTAATTCTCTGCCAATCGCCGAAGCATTGAATTATGATTTTAGAATTAGAAGCCGAAACTCAGTGGAAAACACTAGAAAATTTTAATAAATTTTCTTATTTCACCGTGAATAGTCTACACTGGAAATTTTTTCAACATATATTTATTAATATTGTGAATATTTTTTCAATATAAAAAAAATCAAGTCTTTAGGTAGAAAGTCGCAGTGCGGCGTCTCACAGACTAAGCTATATTTTAATTTATAGTAAACCAAAGCGCTCATAAATTCCAAATTTAAATTTGTATTGAGATTTTAGCAGATTAGATATACTTGATACTAAATTCAAAAAATGAATATGTATTATAGTGACTTCAAAATATGCATAATTTTTGAAAATTATTTTTCTATTAGAATTTTGATTTATCTAAGTCGTCCATTATTTTTATTTGATATTTCATTAAAATAGACCCATATTTTTTTTTTTATATTTACTTTAATAAAAACTTTTTTTTAAGGATAATTTAATAGGCGAAGATAAACACAAGTATAAAGTCAAAGGAGGATGCACTGCTTTAGTAGCTTTATTTATTTTGGGAAAATTATATGTAGCGAATGCCGGCGATTCACGTGCTGTTTTATGTAGAAATAAAAAAGCCTATCCAATGTCTAATGATTTTACTCCTGAATCAGAAAGGCAAAGAGTTCGCCAACTAGTCAGTATTTTTTTTTTATTTAAATTTAATTAAAGAAATTACAGTCTAATTACTAACATAATTAATTTTAAGGCTGCTCTAAAACCACACTTACTTGGGAATGAATTTACTCACCTAGACTATATTCGACGACCTATTCCTAAAGATTTGGGCAAAAGAATTCTGTATAGAGATGCTCATATGACCGGTTGGGCATACAAAACTGTTCAAACAGAAGATCTCAAAATTCCTGTAGTTTTTGGAGAAGGAAAAAGGGTAAATCAATTTTTTTAGATCTATTAGCATATAAGTATGTTAAGGCCGCATCACAAGAGGCTTTTTTGCCTGCTAGATTGTCTGCTTGATTTAGCTGCTGGATTTCACGCGCTAGATGTCGTGATGGTTTTTTTGGATGTTGGCTTCAAAGCCGGATCTTTTAAGCTAAGTGGTATGTTGAGTGCGCAGTTCATATGTCAAAAAATGGCTGACAGTAATATTATTGCAGAAGTTATCAATCGCAGACGAACTTCAATTATTGCTTTTTTATTTATTTATAAAAAACGGCTAAGACAAAAACGTTTGAACAAGCCAGCTCGACTGTCATCTGACGGTTTATGCTCATGTCACCCACGTGCATAGCCCCCGCTTGAAATTTCGGACTCGGGGCCCAAAATCTGAAGCGGACCTCTTATTATGGAATAAGTATGTTATTGGATAAAAAATACTTGGTAGGTTTCACATTAAGATATTAAAATAAAACGAATTTATTTTTGGAGAGACTTTAATCTCGATATATATATTTCGGGTGGAACAACACAAAGTAACTGACCTGGATAAGTTGAATTTGAATACAAGTCAATGGTAAAATTTATTTTTAAATAACAAAAGGGTAAATATTTAAAATTCGGTGAGGGAGAAAGGTAGGAAGTCTATTTAGTTTAATTTTGAATGGCCTTCTGAGAAATGAGGATCTACACTCAAGTAGGTGTAGGGGGGGGGGGGGGGAAGAATTAATGAACACAAGATTGCAAATATTTAAAGAATGTAATCAATGATTGTACTTTTCTTAACTTCTAATTGATTATTTAGTATATTCGTTTTATTTAAGAGCTAATTTTATTTCACTTGACTCTAAAAAATCTAAACGTAAGCACTTTCTTTCGAAATGTAAAGGAACGAGGTGGCTAATAGAAGAGGTGTGTATATTCAACGATGGGTTAGCCACCCGAAATATATATATCGAGATTAAAGTCTCTCCAAAAATAAATTCGTTTTATTTTAATATCTGAATGTGAAACCTACCAAGTATTTTTTATCCAATAATTTAAAAAATGTTTCACCAAGTACCAACACCAAATTTCTTAAAAACTATTGAATAAGTGTGTGTTTTTTATGAAGTGGAATAATAAAAAAAATGCCATGACAGGGTCCGGGGCACCAAACCCGCGGGTACACCTGGGACCCTTCCTTGTGGGGGCTATGCCCAGGTGATAAAATACTGCTTTCCGATTGCTTTTCACTCAAATCCAGCAGAAAATCAAGCGCTGAAAATACCACATATTCTATTAGCAGGGTCCATCAAGACATCCAGCAGTGAGGTCATTTCCATCTCGGCAGCCAGCTCAATTGCCAGCAGCCAAAAAAACCTCGCGTGAAGCGGCCTTTATATGAGATTCTATCAAATTTGATTTGAGTTTCAATTCAGTTCTTTTGAAATATATTCATTATCATTGCTATCGAAGATTCGGTAAGCAACTTGCTGTCCTGGGTTCAAATCCCAATCAATAGTCTTTCTAAGCAATTAAACCCTCAAGCAATACTGCTTCTTGTTTTTGAATATCGATATTTTCTCCTATCTTCATTTCAAAATAACCTCAATTTATATATTTCATTTTATTATTTATTTTAGAGTAGAGTTTTAGCTACAATTGGAGTTACTCGAGGGTTCGGAGACCATGATCTTAAAGCACTAAATTGCAACATTCCAATAAAACCTTTTCTTTTATCTCAACCAGAGGTATTTATTTAATAACTTTACTATTCATTTAAAATATTTAAAAAACATTAACTTCGATCTTCTACTAATTCATTTAACATTCTTATCTTATAACACAACATTCCTTGCTTTTCATATATAATAATAACGAATAAAAACAAATGAGATTTTTGATTGTCGAAAAAGATTGAATTTTTTTCGAAATTTAAACCTTACAATTAGGCCCGTCGCTAGGGAATGTATCTCTCCCAGGCAAAATTTCTGCAGCTCCCATACCGAGCTTGTAACTTTTCAGAAAATGTTTAATTTAAATTATTAATTAATCAGTACAACTGACTCAATATAAATATATTTTTTTAGATATAAGAATACCGGTGTCACTCGTTTTCTGAATTTATTAAATAATATAACTTGAAATCTGGGAATTTTTATATAGTTTTTCAGAATAAACCTCATGCAGGAATAATCAAGAAATATATATATATATATTTTTTCAAAATAGCACTGACCTCGAAATACTGGATTAAAAAGATGAAAAGCATAGAGTAATATAGAGTGGAAGGCTCCATAAGGAGCCAATGTATTTTAGCGTGTATACGCGAGTTACAGAGCTCTCTGGCGAGACCGGGGCGAAACCATTGGGCAATAAAATGGCGGAAACCGCTCTCTTCGGGGCAAATTTTGGTGACATCAAGAGTAAAAAATACGCTTATATATATATATAACATCAAGGGTATGTATCTTTTATCTATGACAAAGGCTTTGAATGTTCTATGATCTTTGGATAGCTCTTAAGAACTGAGAGTTTTCGTCCTGCAGTCGCTAGAGAGCGCTTTTTCGATATACGGTAGCCTTCCACTCTATATTACTCTATGATGAAAAGATTATAATAATTCAGGATATTCAGAAAACTGTTATATTGTAACGTGTTAAAAATTAACATCTCGAAACTTTTTTTATTAAAATTTAAAAATATTTTATTACAAAAAAAAATAAATTATAATGCTGTTTCTGATTTAATAAAAGAAGATATATAAAAAAAACAAAAACACTAAACAATATTTTGCTGCCCCCTTGGAGCTGTCGCCCACAGGCAATGCCTGACTTGCCAGACCGCTAGCGACGGGATGATTACTATAGAGTCATTCCGTGCCAAATCAACACACTTTAAATAAAAATTTTACCTCACCACTTTAGATTTTCTTGAAATTTGGTACACTGATATATTGTGCTAATATGAATGAAAATACAAAATTTCAAATTTTTATCTTGAATAGTTTTTTTTATACGGCCTTGTGAAGTTTTCAAAAAATCGCAAAAAAACCATGAACAAACAATTTTGAAACTGCTCTAAAAGCTGTCTTAATTGAGTTAGAGAGGTGGCACAGGTGTCATTTTGCAGCTTTTTTAATGCTCTTTTCAGAGACATACAACATGACATAGGTTGTAATAAAATTTTTTTTTCAAAAATGTAAATCAAATTTTTCATTTTGATTTTTTCTAAAAAGTACCACTTTTAAAATTTTCAAAAAAATTCTGTAAATAAATAGTACTTTCATAAACTACTATGCAAAGTATAATGATGGGATGGTAATGGGGTCTATGTTTAAAAAAATTATTACTGATTCTTGTTTTTCATAAATACCCAGTTTTGACCAAATAATAATGATTTTAACGTAGTGAAACGACATTTTATGAAAAATCACTTTGTGTATATTAAACTATGGTTATGAAATAAACACTCTGTGCTAGTTAAATAACTATATATAATATATATATATTAAATTGAAAGTTTTTGCCGAGAGTAGCAGAATTTTTATATATTGAAGGAGACATAAGAGTGTGTCTTGCTGGAATTATAAATTTTATTTATATAACGTTATATAAATAAAATTTATAATTCCAGCAGAAACACGCTTTTATTGTCTCCTTCAATATATATATATATATATAATAATTATACTTTGCATAGTAGTTTATGAAAGTACTATCTATTTACAGAATTTTTTTGAAAATTTTAAAAGTGGTACCTGGCAAAATGGGTTTGTGCCCGATGCCAAGGGAAAAGGAAAAAAAAAAAAAATAAAAGTGGTACTTTTTAGAAAAAATCAAAATGAAAAATTTTATTTACATTTTGAAAAAAAAATTTATTACAACCTATGTCATGTTGTATGTCTCTGAAAAGAGCATTAAAAAAGCTGCAAAATGACACCTGTCCCACCTCTCTAACTCAATTAAGACAGCTTTTAGAGCAGTTTCAAAATTGTTTGTTCGTGGTTTTTTTGCGATTTTTTGAAAATTTCACAAGGCCATATAAAAAAACTATTCAAGATAAAAATTTGAAATTTTGTATTTTTATTCATATTAGCACAGCATATCAGTGTACGAAATTTCAAGAAAATCTAAAGTGAGGAGGTAAAATGGGTGTGTTGAGTTGACATGGAATGACCCTATAGGAAATCTCCTCAATATTAACTTTACAAGTTAGAAAAGTATTTAAAAGGCCATCTCAAGGTATACCAAGGCTGTAGTTTGATTTGTTAATTTCATGTCAGGAAACACCCCACCCCCCAAGTTACCAGATAGTTAGCTTAGCCTTGAGATGAATGCTTCTGACATGAAATTAAACAAATCAAACAGCTACCTTGACATATTTTGTCTAAACAATTATAAAAAAAAAAAAAAATTGAATTAGTTTCCGTAGACTGGTAAAGTAGTATTTCAGGATTTGGATGAGGAGGCAGTCCAAAGAGAAATTATATCCAATAAGATGTCATTTATTAGAAAAAGCTTTTTTCTCTATAGTTTTCAAAAGTCGACGTTTCGGATGTTTTTTCCCTCCTTCTTCAGGCATTCGAAAAGGTCAATGAAGGAAGAACAAGATGCCACTCCCTTCTGTCTCCTCTCTCAGTGTTAGCTGGTGTGAGAATATTTTATGACTTTCCATCATCTAAATCAGTGGTTCTTAACCTTTTATTACTCGTGGCCCCATTAAAATCCGAAAGTATATTCGCCGTCCCCTTAAAATCCTAAAATATTTTCGCGGCCAGTACCCCCCCCCCCATTAGGTAATTACTCGTACAAAAAAAACTCAAATCTAACAATAATTCATAAATGTTGTTGATTACAGTCCACTAATTTGTCTATTCGCACTTCATTTGCGTTACTTAAAGCTATTCGCATGCAAGAGTCTGTTTGGAGTCGATTACGTTGCTTCGTTTTAATATTGACCATTGTGGAAAATTCCTTTTTGGACAGATATGTGGAAACAAAAGGCAATAAATGTTGTATGGCGATGGTGAACAGGTGTGGATATTCCTTCCGAATATGTATCCAAAATTGTACCAAATTTTTTTTTCTTGAAAAGTGAATTTAACCTTAAATCCTTTATCAATTCAATCAGAGTGCCATCATGGGTTGGTGATAAATTGGTATTATCCCAGTTATTATAGGGATCTCGAATCCACAATTTTCTGCTATCAATTTCATTATTTGGAAAATATTAGTTAAATTTTTCAATTAATTTTTGGAGATGACATTGAATTAAATAATTTGTATGATCTTTATCAAATTCACAATTATTTGTAATCATTTGAGAATAATTTGGAAACATTTCAAAAATATTCGATTCTATTCTTCGAATCCCATGTATGTATCGCCTCTATTTGAACTCTCATGGAAAAAATGTGTTGATTTCCTTTGATAAATTTAGTTGCTTTATCAGATTGTCAGTAATAACATACTTCTTGAAAAATAGGTATATTTGCAAATGAAAATATATTTGCTATAGTATAAAAATTGTAAACCTAGGCTTATAAAAAATATTTACACGATTATATTCAACTTGTAATTTTGTCTATCTGTCTGTTTGGGTCAAATTTACCTATGCCCTCAAAGTTTTCACTTAGTATAACCCGAGGGGTGAACCACGACCTATAATCGTGTACACCTTCCAATTTCATTTCTAAGTAGAAGACAATAGATTATCTAATGAATTCCAAAGTAATTCCAAATAATTCCAAAGACGGTGTACACCTAATTCCAATCACGGTTCACCCCTTGGTTTAACCATGCTTAAAAATATTGAGATGTCATTATATTCATCTATCACTTACATATGTATCACTTATAAAAACTAGTTACATATTTATTTTATTTATTTTTACTTTATCCAATGCGAAGCACGGGTAAAGTATTGTAATCGGTCTCGCGGCAACCGCGACTTCAAAGTGTTCTCAGGTAAAGACTACGGAACTCATGGTCTCAATTAATGTCTCAAATTGTAGTATTCAATTAGGTTGAATTTTAGCATGTGACTGTTTTGCCAAAAATTACATGGGGTCTCTCGTCCAGAGGCCAAAAAATGTGATTTTTGCAGAGAGTGGATGTATGTATGTATGTTATCGTTTTTTTCGTCCACGATTTTTTCCACACCGTTTCACCGATTGAAATGAAATTGAAAACCTACCATTACTTTAACAAAATGAAGAGCTGGTTAGTTTTTGGTACATATCGATCCACAAACATTAGTACTTTATTCCAGTACTTTATTTAGATTTTTCTAAATATCTTGAAAATGACTTAACCAATTTTGATGAAATTTAATATCGTAATTAAGTACCTTGGGGACCACAAAAAAGGTTAAATAAAATTTTTAGTAAAAGGATATTTTAAAGTACTTTAATGTAGAATGGTTATTCCTCGAGTATTAGATGAGAATCATCACTATTTTTGAATTTAAGTCAACATGGACTGCAAATAGCAAGTGATATCTGATTAATAATAATAAAGGAATAAACATTAATATTTCAAATGACTTTGGATAAAGTTTAGCAACGATCTGTTGCAGTTTATTTTTATTTGTAAAGATATAAAAACTTAAAAAATTCTAATATTTTTGCGGACCCTCTGTTAAGAATCGCTGATCTAAATTCTACTGATGGAATGTCATAAAATATTCTCACACCAGCTAGCACTGAGGGAGGAGACAGAAGAGTGTGACAACTTGTTCTTTCTTCATTGGCCTTTTCAAAACTCTGAATTAATTAGGAGGGAAAAAACTTCCGAAACGTCGGCTTTTGAAAACAATAAAGAGAGAAAAAGCTTTTTCTAATAAATGACATCTTATTGGATATAATTTCTCTTATTTGAATCTGGACTGGCTCATCCAATTCCTATAATATTTAAAAAAAACTTTAATTTTCATTACAAGGTGGTAAGATTGATGATTCTCAAAGTTTTTCGGGTTAAGGTAGTTCTTTCACAAATGCAAAAATTCAAGAAGTCTTCGAAGCTTGGAATATAAGTCATTAAAAGCATAATAAACACACTGTTAAAATTTCAAGACGATTTACAACATTGTTAGAGTTCGTGGCTGTGATGAAACTGTACTAGATGAAGGAGGAGGTATCAGCCAAAGATGGAATCACTGGGTTCAATAAACACTTTTAAAAAACGTTTCGGCCTGAATTTTATTTGGCCATCTTCAGTCAATTAGGAGTTATACACAAAATGCGGTACACATATGTGATCGAACTAAGCCTTGTCAAAAATAAATTTTTTTAGCTTCATGTGAATTTATAACGTGCCTGGACCCAAAAGTTTCAGAATGCTTCAGAATGAAACTTTTGGGTCCAGGCACGTTATAAATTCACATGAAGCTAAAAAAAATTTATTTTTGACAAGGCTTGGTTCGATCACATATGTACCGCATTTTGTGTATAACTCCTAATTGACTGAAGATGGCCAAATAAAATTCAGGCCGAAACGTCTTATTAAAGGTGTTTTATTGAACCCAGTGATTCCATCTTTGGCTGATATCTCCTCCTTCATCTAGGACAATTTACAACACCAAACATGAAATAATTGCAATTAAAAATGAAATTTTTTACATAAGGTAAATTGGGAAAGGGTGGGAAAATGATCATTATTTTATTTTCTTTCATTGAAGGACTTTCACCATCTTGATGAAAAACTAATATTTGTTAGAATAATTTATTCGGAGTAACTTAAAAAAATTGAAATTAATTACCTCGTAATTTTGATTAAAAATAAAAAAAAACATATTTAGGCGATTATTTTTAGTGGAGGGGATAAAGTGTCATTGGTTTGGAAACGATCCATCCATAAAGAGAATATAGTAGTGTAAAAAGTACAGTCACCTAAAATTTTAGCACCGTTCATATGTATAGAGTAGTTACGAGGCTTTTGTGTGGATTGTCGCTAAAGAACTACCTTAATGGTCTAAATGCCTAAACAGCTAATTTTAAAACTTTATATTTGTACCACTGGTTTATTCCTACTTAAAAAAAATAAAATTGTGAAACCTACCTAAAATGTTAAATTTTCTTTACTTTATTTAAATATAGAACGTACAGCATTCTTCCTTAAAATTTTTTTAAAATCTCCATTGAGTCATTTTATTGATATAAATATATTTAATTTTCATTTCCAGGTTAAGATCCTTGATATTGCCAATGAAAAAATTACTGAATCTGATGTTCTTGTAATGGGTACCGATGGATTGTGGGACGTTACAAGTAATGAGAAAGCCGCTGAAATAGTACAAAAAAGTCTAGATCATTTTCCTGCTAATGATTTAGGACGTTTAAAATATAGGTACTGGTTTTTTAATTATAGATTCTCTAATTGATTAAACAATATTAAATTTATTAATAAGTTGTTGTAGGGAAATAAGGACAATACCTTTTTTTATTTTATGCCAACGTTTCGTCAACTGTGTTGCCTTCCTCAGGGCTCAAATAAATTAATTTCTTTGCATAAGGTAAACGCGGGGATATGAAGCACAATTCGGGTTTTTGCCGAATCTCAAACGTTAATACCTATAATGACATAATGATTGGTGTTAATGGTACCTAGGACTATTAGGTACTCATAGCATAAATTGCAGCTTTAATCTTAAAATAAGAACTACTAAAATTTATAAAAATATAAAAAGTCAACTTTTGCGTCATATCCCCGACAAGGGGGTATATGACGCAGGCGGTGTGGGGGAAATGGCTTATGGAAAATTACATGTAAACCAAAAATAAAAACTCAAGTTGAAACTCATGAAACTTATAGGTAAACAATGAAAGATGGACGTACCTAAAAAGAATATGACCAATTTTAAGTTTTAAAAGAGTACCTAACTTAAATAACATATTTACACAAGTCTGGGACCATGAATATTTCCCTAGTCTTACTAAATTGTTTGGGGGGTTCAAGTTTCCCAAAAACTGCGGACCATTCATAAAAAAGTATATCGTCACGTAAGGGCCGCTTCCACAACTTCCCGTTTTGTTTCACAATGCGTCATATCACCCATTCGATGCAATTTTAGGTAAAACATTGCAAATAGTAAACAATGAGGGCTATGTGAATAAATAAGTCTTAATATTGATTTTAAAGAATATGCAATAACGTAGAATACACTAAACCAACAAAAATTGCAAAAGAAAACAAATTACGAATATTTGAAATAAATATGATGAAATTTCACATGTGTTGATCTTCGAAATGGCGGACAAAACAAATCCGCCTTCCACGACGGTTCGCTTGTAACTGGGGTAGACACGCTTTACCTGGTGGTGATGGGGGGTAGTATCGTTCCCCAATGTCTTACCCACGCCAGAAGGGCGAGTTTTCGAGATCTCGAAAACGCGTCATATCCCCCGGTTTTACCTTATTTGTCAATATATAAATATGCAAAGAAATTAATTTGTTTGAGCCCTGAGGAAGTCAACAATGTTGTCGAAACGTTGGCATAAGATAAAAAATACTTGCATAAGCTATTGTCCTTATTTCCCTACAACAAGTTATTAATTTAATCGATGGACATGAATAATCAAAATAATTAAATTTATTTTTATTTTTTAATAGATATACCTCTGCAGCTCAAGATTTAGTCATGCATTCTAGAGGTAAACTCAATGAAAAAGTCTGGACCACTTCAGATGCAAAAGTAGCTACCATCGATGATATTTCCGTCTTTGTCATTCCAATAGCTCCTTATAAACAAGAATTTACTGAATGGCAGCATGAGTATGATGCCATTAAAGAAATGTCCGAGAATTATAATGAAAATTGTTTTGGCAAGCTTTCATTGAAAACTTCTCCAAAAGTTTTACCAAATAAACCCGAGGATTCTTATCGGGATCATCAGAAGAATTTAGATATTGATGAAAAAATTACTGTAAGTGAAAAATATGAAATTAACTT
Organism: Forficula auricularia; assembly: GCA_024734495.1. NCBI lineage: Eukaryota > Metazoa > Arthropoda > Insecta > Dermaptera > Forficulidae > Forficula > Forficula auricularia. Next base: position 128,161 of record JALMQS010000873.1, on the reverse strand, counting down.
ACAAGAAAATTCCGACTCAGACATTCCAAAAAATTCTAAAAAGATTGACGTTGATTCGTGTGAAATGGAATCAATCGAAACAACGAGGAATCCCGAGGAACCAACCGAGGACTTAAATTCATTGACTAATGTAACAAATGACAATCCTTCTTTAGAGATATCTAAAGAATTAAATTGATGAAATAAAATTTGTGATGAATCTATGTGATGTATATTTATTTAATTAGAAGGGAAGTAAGATTTCTCTCTCTTTTTTTTTATGAAGTTATTTATATTCATTTTAAGTGCAATTCTAAATATCACAAGAGACAATTTGGCTGAAAGTTCCTTTTGGATAGATAGCCCTTAAAGAAAAATTGAAATTATATTCTCCGATATGGCTATTATATTACTCTGTATTACTATTATAATCAATATGAAATTATTCTTTGGCGTAAAAATTTGTTCACTTGAATTCACAAATTGTTTAATAAAAATAGTTATCTTATGCCATTCTATTTTTTAATAATTTTTATAAATAGATTATGAACTCCTCAATACCAGAGTGGCCCCTAGTCGACAAATTGTTTCAAAATGGATTATCGATTGAAATTTATTAGTTATGAGCTCACTTTTCCCAGTGTAAGATTTCAGCACTTTTGTCCTTATAAATTTAGTTAGTATTGTCTACTCAAAGGAACTTGTGTTTATTTTAATCGTAATGAACATTGGGGGTCCTAGTCTATCCGGCACCGAGGTCTGTCGATGTCGCCAGCCTCAACTCAGCCGTTCTAATTATTTATTTATTGATCAACAGACATTATACAATACACAGGAATTATTTGTCTGATTATAGTCCTTCAAATAATTCCTGTGCTTAATATGTTTCACTATAAAACAACACAGCTTGCCATAAACATTATACAACACATATTATATACAATATTAATTCAGGGAATATAAAATCTTATATTTATAATGAGGATATATCAGGGTTTAAGCTAAATCAATCAAAACACTCAAACCATGCTTATAACTTTTGGACTAATTTTAAGGCCTTCATTATTAAGTACGGTTTTAAAGTTTATAATTTAAGGACACCAAAAACATCATTGAATGTGTAGATGTAATGATCCATTAGTGGAAGAAAGAGAGGTATAATAATAAAATTATCAAAGGGTTCAATCAATAAATTAAAAAAAAAATGTCTATCTATAGTGACAAATTTCCAATTCTATCCTGGTATATAAAGATCAAGTCTCAGTTAAAAAGCAACGATCTATAAAGCGACAATGTTCTTTCTTTCTTGGAACTAAAAATTTATAAAGTACCAAGAATTTCAATCTTAAGTTTTCAGGTTTCATTATAATCAAAATAGACATCCAAATAATATGATGATTGAGGGTTTTGATTGATCTGGCCTCAACCCTGACACGTCATTACGTCATTATGATATTATAATAATATATATTTTCAAGACAAGAGTGCACAAACACCTTTTTTTGTGCGTTTTTTGTCTGATTTGAGTGATTCTAGTGTGCGTTTTTTTTATTGTTGAAATTTTTTAGTTTATTTTATTTTTAACTATTACAAATTACAATGTATTTTTTATAAATTTCCCCCGGGATTTTTCCTTCTATTTTTTCTCCTCGGGAAACGGGAAGTAGAAAATAAATAAAGTCTCGACGCTCAAGCCTTTTGGCGCTGTACACCCCTTTTATGACCGTCACTGCTAATGAAGGTCTAGTAGACTCTGGTATTCAGGAGCCTATTTATTTCATTTTAAATAGGACAAATATATTTTTTACATATTTCGTTTATAATTCAATTACAAAATTTATCAAAGAATATGAAAATTATCGGTCACCAGAATTCACCATTAGAATTGAATTCTTTTTTTCAATAAATAATAATCTCAAATCGCTTCTCTATCCATTCCTGCATGTGTCCTTTTGGACTAAGTATATTTTATTCAAAGAATAGATTACTTTTTTTAGAGATACACTGGACATCTTTCTATTTACGAAATTATTTTTTTCGGCAATTTATAAGATGTTCAACAAGAAAGACAATTGTATTCTAAAAATGTTACATATTTTGATTACAATTCATTTTCTTATACAACACACATTGGTAACTTTGAAAAAATGAACTGTTTCAAAATAGAACAATTATAAATTTTTTCTTTTTTTTTAATTATGTTTGTTAAATAATTTAATAATAATTATCTTAGTTTTATTAACATTCCTTATTAAAACCACAAAATTTAGAATAAAATATAGTATACTATTGAAATATGATTAATTAAGAAATATATTATTAGCTGATTTTTGTAATCATTTATTTAATTAAAAAAAAATGAAAAGAATTTACAAGTTGATAAATAAAATATATTGCAAAATATGTTGTATTTTTGTTTAAAAAAAAATACGTAACAATTGTATTCATACCTTCCTGATTCTTTAATAAAATAAGTTGTTTTTTGTTTTAAAAAAATATCTAACAATTGTATTCATACCTTCCTGATTCTTTAACTTATTTTGCTATTTTCATATGGGAATTAACAGATATTCTATACCAGGGATAGTACATTCATTCACAGGGCCCTTATAGACCATGCAGTGGCCCTTGGGCACACAGAATTTAGGGCCCTTTTAGAAAGACAAAATAAGCTGACGTGTTCTAATGTGGCCATCCACTTGACTTTACCATACAACCTGGCCCCTCACTTATATGGGTAAGTTTTTTCATTATTAGACTCCTGGGGCCCAGTGATTATGTATACAAAATTTGGTTGAGTTTGGTAAATGGCCAAGATTTTCATTTTTTGACCTTAACTCCCCCCATTTTGGGCGGTTAGTTTTTGCATTTTTAGACTTCTGGGGTCCCACTGATTATGTATACAAAATTTGGTTGAGTTTGGTACAAGAGCCTAGATTTTCATTTTTGACCCCCCTCCACCCCCCTTAATTTTGGGTCGATATGCACCAAAATCTAACCTCTTAATCTCAATGGACCTAAAACTACGTATGAAATTCGGTTTCGATTTTCACACTAGTTTTTGAGCTAGCTCGTCCACAAAAATTTGGTAACGCACAGACTAACAGACAGAATAACAACCAGACAGACTAACTAACAGATAGACTAACAGACATTTTGACAAAACAATTATTATCTCGAAAAATATAATTTTTTCGATGTTCACTTATTAGGGCTTTTTTGTAGACCGAAATGCCATGGTTTCGCTCAATTTTTTTTAATCAAAATAGTTTCGGCCGTTTTTGAGATATTTCGAAAAAAAGAAGGAAAAAACACTTTTTCATACACGATTCCAATACTTGGCCATACTCTGTATGGTAAAGTAAAAATTGTGAATGAAAACATCAGAATGTACTTTTGTTTAGTGACTTTTTTGGTTATTATGTTTATCATTATACAAATCAAATATAAGGAAAGTGATTGCTGTTTTGAGAATTGGACTTACGTTGATGTTAATGGTATCTTGCGAGATTTCTGTTGTGCAAAATCTTCTATTATGTCCTCTAAGTCCAATTTTTGAAGGATATCACTTTCTATACACATGATTGACAAATTAGTCAAGTCTTTTTTGTAATGTAGTAGTTCGTAATTTATTTTATAATCTTTTTAGATGTGAAAATAACCGCTTTCCACTGCAATTGGTGATCATTAGGCAAAGGAATATCCTTGTATCAACTTTCTTATTCGGGAAAGTTTCTTCTAATTTATCTGCATTTATTAAAGTTTGTAAGTCTGAGATACTCATCAAGTCCGCCGATTTATTTACAAGTTTTTTCAAATACTGCCTTAAATAAAAACATTCTGATTTGAGCTTATTAGCTTTAATCTCTTAGTGATTGATCTGCAAATTCTTTGTCAACTGGTCAGAATCGATTGTTTTAAACGGAGAAAGAAAAATAAAACGTTTGATAACTTCCTTGTATGATACCGAATGTTGCTTTAAATCAGGGCTCTCCAACCTTTTACTTATATGGGCCACATTTGAAGAGAAAAAATTCTCTCGGGCCGCAGATAAAATATTATAATCCTATTGATATTTTTGATAATTAAAAAAGATAGTTAATTATGTATAATGATATCCACCATGACAAAAAAAGCAAACATTTCATAGGATAATAATATAAGAGTTGTTTTCCTTCAGGATTTTGTTTTTAAATCATTTAGCACTTCAAAAAGTTGTAATTACTGAAATCTATATATATATAAAATTAAGGTTTTGTCTGTACATTGGTCCAAATCACGCCAAATTTTGGTTGCACACGTTTCAAGCAAAGTTATGAACGAAAATATCCACAACAAAATTCCTGTCTGTCTATCTGTTTCAGTGGATTCCGCGAAAAGTTGCTCACGATTCACGTCAAAACGGCTCAAGGGATTATTATGAAATTTCATATTTGTATCAGATGTCTTCTAACTTATGTTTTTAGCTATATAACGTTTTGATATTTTGACCCCAAAAAGGGGTTTGGGGGGGCGCACGAATGAAAATTATCAAATAACTCCTAAACTATTAACTCTACAGCAAATTTTATAATGAGCAAAGTTGTAGGGGATGTGATTTCTGACAACTTTTGTTTAAAAAAAATTCCCCCAAAAAACGGGGGAGGGGAGGGTGAAAAATATGTAAATTCTTGCCCTTGGAGCAAACTCAACCAAATTTTGTATACATAATCTGTGGGTCACTAGAAGGCTAGAAATGAAAAAACTGGGTGCGGGGGTGGAATGGAGTGGGGATGGGTTAGGGTATGGAGTGCACGGGGTTGAATGGGGGTGGGGTGAGGGAGTGAGACGGAGTAGGGTGGGGGTGCAGGGTGGAGTCCAAGAAACGTGGCGGGGGTGGGGTCCATGGGGCTAGGCAGTGTTGTGGTGCGCAGGGTTGGAGGGCACGTGGTGGGGTGCGAGGTCCTAGGTGGGTGGGGTGCGGATGGTGGTGTGTGGGCGGGGGTTGGGCACGGCTGCATGTTGCGGGGGGTGGGGGGTGCTGGAGGGGTTTCGGGAGGGGGGGGGGGGTGAGGGTGGAGTTCGTTGGTTAGGGTGCGGATGGAGTGTTGGGGTGGTGGTGTGGGGGCGGAGGTTTAGTATGGTGCGGGGTTGGGAGTGGGGGATGAGGGTGGGGTTCGTAGGCTGGAGATTCAAGGGGCTTGCCTCCTGGCTAGCAAGATGGCCGCCGAAGGCGGGCCTTGCAGCTAGTAATAAATATTTTAGGAAATGGAAATATGAGATGAAGAATCATTTTTAAGCTTCATTATTTTTTACCTGATGGTTGAGATTATAATTTTGCTTTTAGTGAATTTTATTCTCGAAAAAAGCTTCACGTAAATGTAAATTCATGTTTCCTAAAAGGGAATAAGTGTATTGAGAAGCCAGGAGTATTTGTTTCTGGTTAGATAATTTTTATAATTAAATTTTTATTTCAGTTTGATTTCTGATTGCAGTCCTAATATATATTAATTCAGAAAGCTTGCCGGTAAAATATTTATATCTAATAAAAAAAAAAAAAAAAAATTCAGTCGACTTGAGAGAACCCCCTCCTTTTTTGAAGTCGGTTAAAAATGGAGTCAAATTATGCCAAAATAGTGATTATTTTTTCTGAAATCTTTATATATTTTTTCACATTCAAGATTGAAAATCTGCCTTTTATTCTTCGAAAACTTTTGGGAGATTTTTCCAATTTCTTTTTTTAGAAAAAAAATATTAGGTTAAATTGTATCAGATATGTTTTTCAGTAAGTACGTAAAAATCTCAAAGTTTTAAGAAAATTTATCATTTTATATCGGGCCTCATTCATTACAGTGCTGGGCTGCATGCGGCTCCCGGGCCGCGGGTTGGACACCCCTGCTTTAAATGATCATCCAATGAGTCGATTATAGGAAGAAATGTTTCTATACGTAATTTTTATATGCCATTCAACTGCACAGTCTCTGAAAGTCCTTCCAAGAAGTGATTGTGTGTTGCGAACTCTTTTTCTTTGAGAATTATCTTTATAGTAGCAGTGGATTTTTTTCTCTGGGAGTCGATTCGTACTGATCGATATTACTGATATAATCGATAAGAGATGCAAAAAGTTTTGTTGCAACGTCCATTGCCATTGTATTATTCTGTAAGCTTATGCTTGTTTTATTGTTAATTATAAAAGGTCATTCTATATCTCCTTTAGGAGAATAGTCTCCAGTTTTTTCAATTTTTTGGAAATGCTTTAAGGACGTTCCCTAATATAGCTCAGATGCAGTTCGCTCTTTCCCCTACTCTCACATGCGCAGAAAGGCAACCATATTTACACTGTGTCGTTTCTCGAATATGGCAACATTGCATTCTTACCGACGCTAAAAGGCAAAGAATAAAGAAAACACTTCATGAAACAACTCAATGAGAAATTCCAGATGAAAACAACATAGTTAGGTTGAGAGAATTAGCCAAAAATCTCAAATGCACCAGCTGCAGAAGTTTATTAGATATGGAAAAATTGAGTGATTTTAGTGCGACGTTGCCAAGTCGCCATCTCTTACTTGCCATGCCATGAGAGAAATAAACTGCAACGGATCGTTGCTAAACTTTATCCAATGAACTATCGTAGTCTAGAGTAAAGTACTTTAAAATATAATTTTACAAAAAAATTTATATGACCATTTTTGTGGTCCTCAAGGTACTCAATTACAATATTAAATTTCATCAAAATTGGTTAAGTCATTTTCAAGATATTTAGAAAAAACTAAAAAAGTACCGAAATAAAGTACTAATGTTTGTGGGCCGATATGTACCAAAAACTAATCAGCGCTTCATTTTGTTAAAATAATGTTAAGTTTTCATTTTCATTTCAATTGGTGCAACGGTGTGGAAAAAATCGTGGACGAAAAAAACGATAACATCCATCCATCCATCCGCACGCACTTCCAAAAAAAATGGCACTTTTTGGCCTCTCGACGAGACCCCAGGTAATTTTTGTCAAAATCGTCACGTGCTAAAATTCAATCTAATTGAATACTACAATTTGTGACCTTAATTGAGTCCATGGGTTCCGTAGTCTTTACCTGAGGACCCTTTGAAGTCGCGCTTGCCGCCAGACCGATTACAATACTTTACCCATGCTTCGCATTGGATAAAATAAAAACGAAAACCATCAAAAGTACCTAACTTTTAACATTTTTCATACAAAACGAATACCACTTGATACAATTATTTTAACAGAAAAATATTTGTTATAACTTCAGTTAATGATTCTCAGTTTTCAAAATAATTTCAAGAAAATTACAATTGTTATTTATTGAAACAGTAGGTTTAGCATCAATCGGGATAGGGTTCGCGTGTTAAATATGCAAATTTCAAAGGTCAATATTTACAAATTTAGCGTCGCAAGTGACTATTGAAATAATAACTCAAAAATCAAATAAAATGCATTAAAAAGTATAAAATAATTATCTTATTTAGTTACAAACTAAACGACGAAATATTAACATGAAATACATTTTTGAAGTCGGTGCCAAAAAAATTTATGAATCGAACTCGACGGATCTTACTTAGTACGTTTGGCGGGTACTCTAGCTTATATAGTTTGTTTAGCACCGACTTCAAAAAGTGATTTCATGTTAATATTTCGTCGTTTAGTTGTAACTAAATTAGATAATTATTTTATACCTTTTGGTGCATTTTATTTGATTTTTGAGTTATTATTTTATTTGTTGCATTTAATTTTTTTATAAAAATTCTTTTTATTTTTCTCTTTTTAGTGATGTTATTAATAGTGACTTAATATAACACCTAATATGCATCTCGTAAGAGAAAGCGTCGAGAGAATGAATCAGAAAAATGATAATAAAATTCAATTCATAAATATAGAAATTCTCTCGAAACGTTTGCGGGTTTTAAATGAATGTTTTAAGATTTTTTTTTATAAAATATTTTATTTATTATAATTTCGATCATAAGAATTGGAAATTTACGTTATTTCGTCATTGATCATATCATCAGAACTTGACCAAATTAATATGGGACCACCCCTAAGGTACTCCCTTTCCAATAACAAAAGAATCATCAAAATCGGTCCACGTGGCAAAAAGTTTTAGAAGTCGGTTAAAAAATTCTTACATATAAAGAACACTTATAAATATGTATATTCAAAGCTTTAAAAGGATTGCAAGAAAATCGATTTATTAAGCCTCGTTCTTGTTTCTACTGGTAGATTGGTGTTTCTGGCAATTGATGTTAAAATTATGATTGCAACCATTACGCAACGCGTTAAGAGCATCATCGCGTGCAGACCATCTGCTTCAGAGACTTCAGAACTTTGCACCTAAACTTTCTGTCAAGATTTTTCATCGATTGTTCGAACCCGAGAAAAAATTGAACAATTTTTGGAGGAGTTTGAAGTATGTACTGCTTCTGAAAGGACATCCAACCGCCTGAACACCTCCTAAATTCAGTGAAAATTCATATTTATCTTTTATTCTTGCCTGAAGACCAGAATACTTTCCAGCTATATTTGCTGGATTAGGCCCACAAACATTACTACTTTATTGCAGTACCTTTTTTTTCTAAATATCTTGAAAATGGTTTTGGTACTTGGTGAAACATTTTTTAAATTTATTGGATAAAAAATACTTGGTAGGTTTCACATTAAGATATAAAAATAAAACGAATTTATTTTTGGAGAGACTTTAATCTCGATATTGATATATATTTCGGCTGGCTAACCCATCTTCAGGAGCAACAGAAAGTAACTGACCTGGATAAGTTGAATTTGAATACAAGTCAATGGTAAAATTTATTTTTAAATAACAAAAGGGTAAATATTTAAAATTAGGGGAGGGAGAAAGGTAGGAAGTCTATTTTGTTTAATTTTGAATGGCCTTCTGAGAAATGAGGATCTACACTCATCAGGTAGGTGTAGGGGGGGGGGAGAGAATTAATGAAAAGATTGCAAATATTTAAAGAATGTAATCAATGATTGTACTTTTCTTAACTTCTAATTGATTATTTAGTATATTCGTTTTATTTGAGAGAGCTAATTTTATTTCAGTTGACTCTAAAAATCTAAACGCAAGCCCTTTCTTTCGAAATGTAAAGGAACGAGGTGGCTAATAGAAGAGGTGTGTTTATTCAAATCAGAGACTGATTTATAAATATTTTGCCCCTAGGCACTATTCTGACTGCTGCCCCTTGAAACATGTCACATCTGTGCCAAATTCATTATTTAAATAAAAAAAACTAAATATAACGAGTCCATAAACGGGTGTTCATAAAAACACCAAGAGTTACTTTTTTTAATTTTAATTACGTTTGAAAAGGTCTATACTTTTACAAACTAAAAAATACATTATTATTGAAATTCTTGAATAAAAAGAAAAATTAACAAAAATAAACTAACGTAACAATGTTTTCTACTTTTGGAAGTCTTTATTATATTTCCTTACATTGGTTTCCTCCTACTTTTAACCATTGTGAACTCATCTATTAAGCCTTTAACTTTTATTTGATCACCGTTCAAAAGTTCAGCCTCGATTTGTAGAAGAGCAAACGAGTTTAATTTATCTTCATTCATTCTGGATCTAAAGCAAGATTTTATTCTTTTTAGGACAGAAAATGAACGTTCTGCTGAGCAGTTTGAAACAGCTGCACAATTTAAATAAATAATGAGTCTTTTTTTCTTACTTTTAAAATAGAAATTAAATTACATAAAAATGAATAAAAAAATTATTTTTTAAAATTTCTTTATTATAAAATTTTGTAATTATACCGTCGCGATAGTTCGGAACAGCCGTCAGGCCGTGCCACCTCTAGGCACTGGCCTAGTGTGCCTAGTGGGAAATCCGTCCCTAATTCAAATGTAGATGATTGGCGAAGGTAGAAGTAGATTCTATATTATATATCGAGAGTAAAGTCTCTCCAAAAAATAAATTCGTTTTATTTTTATATCTTAATGTGAAACCTACCAATTATTTTTTATCCAATAATCTTGAAAATGACTTGACCAATTTTGATGAAATTTAATATTCCTATTAAGTATCTTGAGGACCACAAAAAAAAGATTAAAAAGTTTATATAAATTATTCAAGTGCGTTTGCAGGTATTTGGACAGGAAGGTAGCAAATCAAAAAAATTGTCATTGATTTACGCGACGTTTCGACAACTTTATTTTGGCTTCATCAGGCTCTAATGGCCTGGAATTTGATTATAATCATTATTGTTATCTTCAGATCTATTTATTTAAGTAAATACTATAATTAGTCCTGTCATTTGAATCATTCTTTTTTATATAAATTGGATCATTGTTCGGATCATAAAAAAATAATTTACAATTGATTTTATTAATAAAATATGTGCACATTTGCTATATCATAATATTAATCATAATCATTGAGGTATGTTACATGTAATGTTGTTTGTTGATTTGGTCAGAGAAAAAAGAAAGGAAGGGAAAAAATGATGTGACTTTTGTTAATTTCTCTGAAACTCTGTTTTTTGTGATTTTTAGACGCCTGCTGAAGCCAAAATAAAATTGGCAAAACTTCGGGTAAAACAATGACAATTTTTTGATTTGCTACCTTCCTGTCCAAATACCTGCCAACGTACTTGATTAATTAAATAATATGGATGCTATGGCTTTATATAAAGTTTTTAGTAAAATTATATTTTAAATTACTTTACCCTAGAGCAGAGGTCTCCACCCTTTTGGCATACACGGGTCGCATTTTAAGAAAAAACAAATGCCTGGGGCCGCATATAAAATATACTAATTCTATTGATATTCATTAATCGAAAAAGATAGTTAATAATGTAGAATAATGATATCTACCATGACAAAGAAGAAAAAATGTCATAAGATAATAATTCTTTTCCTTCAGGATTTTGATTTTAAATCATTTAGCACTTCAAATTTTTAAATATTCGAAACTTCATTATTTTTTTTACCTGATAGTTGAGCTTAAAATTTTACTTTTAGTGAATTTAATTCTTGAAAATAGCTTCTTCATCTTCACGTATATGTAAATTCATATTTTCAAAAAAAATGAATGCATATTGTGAAACTAGTAATATATATATTTTTTTTTTTATTAGATAATTTTTATAAAATTCTAGTAAAGAGACATTATGAAATTAATCTTTCAGTTAAATGTCTGATAGCAGTTTCATGCATATTCACTCAGAAACTTTGCAGATAAAATATTTATATCTAATAAAAATGAAGTTAAAATATGCCAAAATTAGGATTATTTTTTCAGAAAATCTTGATATATTTTTTGACATTCAAAATTTAAAATCTGCCCTTTTATTCTTCGAAACTTTTGGGAAGATTTCCCAATTTCTTCTTACTTTAGAAAAAATTATCGGTCAAATTCTATCAGATATGTTTTACAATGAGTACATTAAAATACTCTTTATAATTTCATGTCGGGCCGCATACATCCCAGTGCTGAGCCAGGTTGGACAATCCTGGGCTCGAATAGATAGTACTTTTTTCATTCTTTAAAATTTATTCATTTGATCTGTTCAATACAGCTCATCAAGCTTCCGGTTTTTGGTATAGTAAATAATCAGCTGTCAGTGAATCAAGGATTGTCCTCTGCTTGATGCAAATCATATACACATGTATATCAGGATGATAAATAGTCTGTACATACCGTTGTTGAATATTTGGTTCGAAATGACTACAGATTTCACGACTTGCGTCTTCACCATGAGTCTATTCGTCTATTATAAACGTTCTTCATGGAGTTCCGGAAATATGCAATCGTGGACTCTTTGGCGACTTGGTGGTCGCTTCCGGTTCACTGGATTTCAGCTAAGAAAGGCTGACGAGAGGCGTACATCTACGGTGCAGTGAAAACTAAGCTCAAAAAATTTGAAATGGCGTATGCGGAAAAGTTGCCTAATACAAAGTCTATTTCTAATACAAAATCTCAGCTAAATCAAATTATATCTTAAGGTGCCCCATCAAATGTGTATTGCGCCGGCTCGTCGCGAATGCACTTTTGACGCTGACTGATGATTTCTCTCTGAAAACCACCGAAAAAATGCCGCGCTGGTCAATAAAAATGCACATTGCACAAGCTGGAAATAATTTTAATCGACGTTAAGCATTCCAAATAAGAGTTATATGAGTTTTCGACGGTTTCTGGCTGGTGCTAAATTTTTGAGGGACTAAAAACTACGAAAATTGTGGACTTTTTTCATATTTTGCTTATAACCCGAAAATCATGCGTCCTACAGAAAATTTTACTCTTATCAAAATGAAAGAGCATAACATTACGCGTCGAATAATCTACTTATAAGTTAAAATTGCTTCAGCCGTTTAGCCACAATCGATCGTCAAAATAGGCAATTTTTACCAAAGTGAATTATGCTCATTAGGTGGTCACAAGAAACATCTCTTCAAATTTTTGCGGCGCTGACCCCCAGAATTGTTACCAATTGGCTAAAAAACGAGATTGGCAATCATTCATCTTAATTGGACAACGGTAACCCGTGCCGCAATGAGGTTGAAAAAATTGCAGTTTTTCATTCATAAAATGAAAACCACTCATCCTAGAAACTTGATTCTTGTCTCATTTTCTAAGAAATTTTGTTGTCTTGAAGTTTTACTTGAGCCACTTTTTTGTTAAAACTTTTAGATTTGAAGATATCCAGAATTTTCCAAGACAGGACATGATCCGACCTTATTGCGGCACGGGTTACCGTTGTCCAATTAAGATGAAACTTTGCCAATCTCATTTTTTAGCCAATTGGCAACTATTATGGGGGTCAGCACCAAAATTCGAAAAGTGGTTTCTTGTGATCACATAATGAGAATAATTCACTTTTACACAAAGTTGGTAAAACTTGCCTATCTTTGACGATCGATTGTGGCTAAACGGCTAAACTGATTTTAACTTTTCAGTAGGTTATTCAACGCGAAATTCTATGCTCTTTCATTTTGGTAAGAGGAAAATTTTCCGTAGGACCCATGGTTTTCGAGTTATAAGCAAAAATCTGAAAAAAGTCCCAAATTTTCGTGGTGGCAAAGGGGCACCTTAAGATTGAATCGTAGGAAGTTCAAATTCACACACATGATTACATTTATAGGTGGCAACTTTTCCGCATACAGCTCTAATAAATTCAGCATTTTTTTGGGGGGGGAGTAACGCACAGACCAACAGACAACCAGACTAACAACCAGACTAATTAACAGACATTTTGACAGCGCAAAGCGCGCGTTGTTACGCTAAATAAGAAAAGTATTAAAAAGTACTATTATCTTGAAAAATATAATTTTTTCGATGTTCACTTGTTAGGGCTTTTTTGTAGACCGAAAATGCCACTCTAGTGTACATTCATAATGACGAAATAGCTTAGCTTTGTTTGGCTTCTTGTAACTTCGGACAGTATAAACAATAGATAGACACGAATATGAAAATTATGTAGGGATTTTGCAGTGAATTTTTGAGTAAATTCAATATTTCTCGGCCACTCCGGAGACCAACCCATTGGTCAGCGTAAAGAGTAATAATTTTTCATTTAATTTTATGAGCCCAATACTCAATTCTTTTATCTTTTACAATCACGAGTGAATAAATAATCGAATATTGTAGCTCTTGTCCGAAATCGAACTTGAATTTGAATTATTTTTTCATTTAGAGCTTTTTAACTAATTCAATTTTTTCGCACGTATAAGAAAAATATTGAATTATAAAATATAAATAAATAACTGTACTAATTAAAATCCTCAAAATGTAGTCTGAATTTGAACTTGATTTATGACGTTGGTGCGCCTGTATTTAGGCAACACATTGCGCGCAGAAGAATGAAAGCTGCGTAAGAGCTAGGCGAGTCCAGTCGTTGATGGAATGCTCCAGAGCTTATGGTATGTAAGCCATCAAGTGATGTATGAAAGGATAATTTTTACATAAGCTTTAAATAGGTAGAGAATAGAAAAGGTAGAGTTTACCATATAAACATTCGAGTTTTCCCGATTTGCTGCCTCAGTTCCATTTTATTAATGTGATTTTGCTTTTTACTTTATCCAATACGAAGCATTGGAATCGGTTTCACGCCAAGCGCGAGTTCAAAGAGGTCCTCGGGTAAAACTACAGAACCCATGTTCTCAAACAAAGGCACAAATTGTAGTATTCAATCAGGTTGAATTTCCATCACGTGGCGGTTTTTGCCAAAAATTATATGGGTCTCGTCCAGAGGCCAAAAAGTGCAATTTTTTCATTTAGAGCAGCTTTTCCCAACCGAAATTATATTTTTCGAGATATTAATTGTTTTGTCAAAATGTCTGTGAGCTAGTTCGTACGTACATTGGCAAATTTTGTGTGATTAGATTTTGGTTGAAATCGAACCCAAAATTAAGGGGGAGGAGGTTAAAAATATTAAAATTATAAGATTTCCATACTAAAAAAGAAAAGAATATTAAATATACTATAAAATGAATTTATAATAAAAAAAGAAAGTTATTTTTTTCGGGGCCCAAAATTAGGGGATGGCGGGGGGTTCAAAAATTATTAATTGTTTTATGTTGATAAAACTTTAAACCCCTCTATCTTGAAAACCATTAATCGGAGAGATTTTATTCAAAGGCCCTTTTTTGTAGAGAATTAAATTTTTTACAAATTTCCTCTTAAGTTTGTTTGGCACCGACTTCAAAAAGTAATTTCATGTTAATATTTCGTCGTTTAGTTGTAACTAAATAAGATAATAATTATTTTATACCTTTTAGTGTATTTTATTTGTTGCATTTAATTTTTTGAAGTCGGTTTTATTTTTTCTTAAAAATTATTTTTATTTTCTCTTTTTAGTGATGTTATTAATAGTGATTATATCATCAGAACTTGGCCAAATTAATATGTCACCATCCCTAAGATACCCCTTTCCACTAAAAAAAGAATCATCGAAATCGGCTCATAAACAAAGAAGCTAGGCCTGAACAAACCTAACAAAAGAGGTCTAACACAAATTAAAAAAAACGGAACCAGTCGAAAGCTAGACTGAACCCAATCCAATTTTTTTTTCAAAATCGGTTCACAATTGGCGGAGATATGAGGTAACATAGCACAAAAAAAAAATTCAGTCGAATAGAGAACCTCCTCCTTTTTTGAAGTCGGTTTAAATTTACATTTAACTTGTAAATTTCAAGGTTGTATCTTAATTACTTTAAGAGCTACATACGAAACAGACAGATGGACAGATAGCCAGAAGACAATATATCTACATTAATAGGGTCCTCTTTTATTTTGCCGTGAAAATTATATGTTACAAATTTATTCATTAGTCAAACAAACACTTTCGGCTTTTTTCTTTTTGTTAGTTTTTAATATTTATTTTTTTATTTTTATTTATTTATCATCACCGGGAACAAAGCCCATTTAGACAGCACATCAGTAAAGTGTTAGTAGGGTTAGTGAGGGAGCACGAGTTTTAGCAGGTCGAAATTTTATATGCTAGCCAGTCTCGAACCCGGATCTCCCACGATGCTGAAGCGGGGCCAGCGCGCCTAGCTAGCTCGGACAGCCCGACTTCCCATTTTTTATTAGTGATCTTTGAAAAACAAGCAAAAAAACTGTTATATTAAAAGATGATCCTAATAGACTACCTGATTCATTAGATTTCTTTATTTCAAATGGGATAGCAAGCACCTACACAACTTTAGAAGAACATATAGATCTCAGTTCAGACTATACACCCATTATAGCCACAATCAGCTCTACACTGATAAAAAATAAAACAGAGAACCCTACTTTATGCAATAAAAAACAAATTGGTCATCGTTTCAAAACCTAATAGAAAATAATATAAATTTAAAAATTCCTCTCAAAACAGAAGAGGATATTGAAATGGCAATTGAGCATTTAAACAACATATACAAAAATCTGCATGAAATCAACTTGATAAGAAATCAGAAGGACAAGTAATTTTATTGAATTAGAGAAAAATTGAAGAAAACGGCGACTTCGAAAAATATGGCAAACAACTCATTACCTTAGACAAGTCAGCACTAATAGAACATAACGAAGGAGCTAAAAAATCTCATTTAAAAATAAAAATGATACACTTCAAGACTATCTCTCGAAATTATCACCACAAGGTAACAATGAACATTCCTTATGGAAAGCAACTAAATACCTAAAAAGACCTAAATCCTTCATATCTCCATTAAAAACAAACACAAACTCCTGGGCAAGAACAAATCCGGAAAAGCCGAAACCTTTTTCCCATTACTTAGAAAACACTTTTAATCCCTTTCCCCAAACATGTCTGAGTTCTGAAAATCACCAAATAGAAGAATTTTTGAATTCTCCTTTACAATTATCCCCACCCATTCGACCCTTTACAACAAAAGAAATAGAAAATTTCTTAAAACATGAACCAAATAGAAGAAAATCTCCTGGATACGACCTAATTACGATTGAAATTTTAAAAAAAATTCCGAAAAAGGGACTAACTCTACTCTCCGAAATATTTAATGCCATTTTAAAAACACGATATTTTCCAACCCAGTGGAAGTTTGCTTACATAATCATGATTCTTAAGCCGGGTAAAAAGGAATCTGAAGTTTCTTCATACCGCCCAATCAGTCTGCTACCACAAACTTCTAAGATTTTTGAGAAACTTCTTCAACTACGATTAAAGGCTGAAATCGAAATGGATGAAATACTACCTCATCATCAATTCGGATTTCGACATCACCATTCAACATCCGAGCAGATCCACAGAATCGTAAATATCATCGAAACAACCTTGGAAGAAAAAAATATGTTCTGGAGTGTTCCTGGATGTCAGACAGGCATTCGATAAAGTGTGGCATCCTGGACTTCTCTATAAAATAAAAAAACTATTCCCTGATCATTACTACTGGATATTAAAATCATATCTTGAAGATCGCTACTTCCAAGTAAAGATTGAAGATGACTTTTCGAAATTCCATCAAATTCGAGCAGGAGTTCCTCAAGGAAGCATTTTGGGGCCCTTACTTTATACTATATATACAGCTGATATTCCAATCCTGGAGGACACTTTCGTTGCTACCTATGCGGATGATACTGCTTTACTTGTCATAAATGACGACCCAGACGCAGTTTCCAATCGTCTCCAAGAACAACTAGACACCTTACAACACTGGTTAAAAAAATGGAGAATCCATATAAACGAACAAAAATCAACTCATATCACATTTACAAACAAAAAAATTACATGTCCACCCGTTTATTTAAACTCTAAAATCATCCCTAATAGTAGCTCTGTGAAATATCTTGGCTTAATCTTAGACTCGAGACTCACATGGAAAGCCCACATAGACTCCAAACGCAACCAAATAAACTGTAAATACAAAAGAATGTACTGGCTTATAGGAAGAAAATCCCAACTGGCGTTAAAAAACAAAATACTTATTTATAAAGCGATTTTAAAACCAATCTGGTCTTATGCATGTCAACTCTGGGGAACAGCAAGTGAATCCAATATAAGCAAGATACAACGACTCCAATCCAAAATCCTTCGATGCATAACTGATGCTCCGTGGTACATAACCAACGAATCACTGCATATTGATCTTCAGGTTCCCTCTGTTAGGAAAGTTATCCATATTGCTTACCAAAAACACATTCATAAGCTGGACAATCACTCCAACACTTCAGCCATATCCTTACTCGATAATAGCCAATCGATAAGAAGACTAAAGAAGAACCATGTCCTGGACACAGAAGACCGCTACACGACAAACAACTGGGAAAACAAATTTCACTAGAAGAGTCATTTCTGGATGATTTCTCCTATTTCATGTATCGTGTGTATGAGTGAGTGGACGAGACATGAACGTGTAATGAATGCGTGAGAGAATGAATGTATCTTTTATCAAATTTACTTATAGTT
>JALMQS010000873.1:0-110202 GCA_024734495.1 Forficula auricularia | reverse complement strand
GGTAACGATTAACGCCCTCAGAGCAGTTTTGGAATTTGCCACTTCCGCCCCAAAAGTTCGGCTACGCCACTGCCTATACATTAGATCAGTGTTTCTCAAACTTGTTTATTTTATATTAATTATCATTAAGATTAAAACATGTTAAGAAAAATAACATTTATCCTTAAGTAGTTATTTAAAATAAAATCCATCAAAAAATTTAAAGTAAAAATCATGTTCTTAATGGCTTGGATGATTTTAGGTCCCCCTACCCCTACCCCAAGCTTCCTAACCCCCCCCCCATTAAAATTTTATTCACTTCGAAAGAATTAGAAGAGCTTTTCCTGGAATAAGGAAGAGATTAAATAATTGAAATTCCATCCTTCATAAAGACATTTGGTATTCGTTTAAGCTCGAAGATCAGTATAGCTAGTTTTTAAAACGCATCGCTCTGGAGGATCCCGGGTTCGAGCCCAGGGTTCTCCTTTTGTCTATATTAATATTTTTCCTTATTCTCTAATTTTAATTTAATATAAACAGTATTTATGGATGAATAAATTAAAAACTTGAATAACTCAATAATTATTTCATCAACTCTAGAAAAAAGTTTAAATAATTTAATTTGGCCCATTTTTAACTCATTAACTGATTGTGTTGGATTTTATAGGATAAATTGTGTTTTTGTGCCTGAATTGTGTTGTAAGTAGCAATTTTTAAGTGGTTATGAAAACAATTGGTTTTATTAAAATTTTACATTCTATTCTTTTTGCAAGTGTTTGGTTTATTTTGAAAAAAATTCATCGATTTTACTGGCGTTTTTTTTCTTCAAAATGGGTCCTTTTTAATTTTTAGGGGTTATCCTAGAGTCAAATAGACAAGAAAAAATACTCGAACATTATTTTTCTCCATCTTGCATTTATTTCAAACACTAATTAATACCTGAGGAAACAAAATAATGAAAATCTTTGAATGACTTCAATACTTCCAGTCGCCAGGTATCTCATCCTTGATAACGATCCACCACTTGTATTTTATTTTAAATATTTTTTACTTTACCATACAGGGTATGGTCAATTATTGTAATCGTGCATGAAAAAAAGTAGTTTTTTCCTTCTTTTTTTCAAAATATCTCAAAAACGAGCTGAAACTATTTTGATTAAAAAAATTGAGCGAAACCATGGCATTTCGCTCTACAAAAAAGCTCTAATAAGTGAACATCGAAAAAATTATATTTTTCGAGAAAATAATTGTTTTGTCAAAATGTCTGTTAGTCTGTCCGTCTATAGTTGTCTGGTTGTCTGGTTGTCCGTTAGTTTGTGCGTTATCAAATTTTTGTGGACGAGCTAGCTCAAAAACTAGTTTGAATATCGAAACCAAATTTCACACGTAGTTTTGGTCCATTGAGATTAAGAGCTGATTAGATTTTGGTCCATATCGACCCAAAATTAAGGGGGGTGGACGGGGGGTAAAAATTAAAAATCTAGGCCATTTGAGCAAACACAACCAAATTTTGTATACATAATCAGTGGACCCACAGAAGTCTAAAAATGCAAAAACTAACCGCCCAAAATGGGGGGGGGTGTATGGTCAAAAAATGAAAATCTAGGTTCTTGTACCAAACTCAACCAAATTTTGTATACATAATCAGTGGGCCCCAGGAGTCTAAAAATGCAAAAACTAACCCCTCCTACATGAATATAAATAATTTTATTAAATATTAAATATAAGGAGGGGCCAGGTTGTATGGTAAAGTCAAGTGGATGGTCCACATCAGAATACGTCAGCTTATTTAGTTTAATAAAAAAAATATCTTTAAATATTTTTGCATAATTTTTGCATATTTTTATAATCATTCAACTACTAAAGTTTTAGAAATTTATAGGTAAATAATTGTTTTAGTTTACAAAGAATAGATCATGCCCTTGCAAAACGTCCCTGGTTTGTCTCGAGGTCCTGAAAATCTCGGCTTTCTGGAAAATTAAGCCTCGTCTAGACTCTAGATTACAATGACTTTTAAGTATTGTTATGTAATCCTTTGCCAAAATTTCATTTGTATGGGTAACCCAGTCATTTTCACCTTCTTTTGTTATGCTCATTGAATACCCATAGATCCTTTTTTCTTTTTATCTTACGTAATTTCATAAATTCCAACTTTGTATACCTATTGCGTGATCACATGGTGAAAACATCATATCGTTTAATGCCAATGAATTTCAGAGAAATAATATTACATTAATATTACAATGATAGGTATTAGGTATAGACTTTGAACGTGTTGTTGTCTCATATTCAGCATATAAAACATGCTAGTCTCTAAGAAAAATAAACCTTTAAAATAGAAATATCTTAAAAATAATAACTTACTTAAAAATATTTTTTTTTTCAGTACCCAAAACATGTATATTTCCATATGAGTGAAAATTAAAGCATGGGCGGTCATTTTAAGTGAAATTTTAAATTAAAAGGGCCCACGCTTTTGTTTTTATTTCTATACACACATGACTAAAAATAAAATCATAAAGGTAGGAGTTCATTTTTTTTGTGTTAGATTACAATGACTTAAATATTATTACATAATTCTTTTGCCAAAATTTCATTTGTATGGGTGATCCTAGTGATTTTTCCACCTTCTTTTGTTATGCTCATTGAATACCCATAGATCCTTTTTTCCTTTTTACCTTACCTAATTTCTTAAATTCCAACTATTGCGTGGTCAAATGCTGAAACAGGTCATTTCCTGTAGGTAATGCCAATGAATTTCAGAGAAATAATATTACATTAATATTTTTTTTTTTTTTGGCTTTAGAGAACTATGCCCATACAGCCACGCAATTAATGATTCTATAATTTAAAGTGAAAATGATGGTACAATTGAAGAAAGAAAAAAAAAACTGTTAAATATGTATCTAATTTATAACTCAATTTTGCAGCTGATGAAAAAAGGCTACTTTATGTAAAATTTCTTCCTCTTCTAAAGCCAGCAGATTCGTAATATTAAAAGGCGCAGTCGAGCCAGAGGGCAAATAAATAATTTAACAACTTGTTCGATTCTCTATACTTTAATATTACAATGATAGGTCTTAAGTATAGACTTTGAACGTGTTGCTGTCTCATATTCAGCGTATAAAACATCGTAATATTTAAGAAAAATAAACCTTTAAAATAGAAATATCTTAAAAATAATAACCTTCTTAAAAATATTTTTTTTTCTCAGTACCCAAAAATATACATTTCCATATGAGTGAAAAAGCATGGGCGCTCATTTTAAGTAAATTTTAAATTAAAAGAGCCCAGGCTTTTTATTTTTATTTCCATACACACATGACTAAAAAATAAAATCATGTAGGTTCATTTTTTTGTATTAAATTTTTATTTCAAAGCGCTTGCGCTTTTTTTTAGTCATGTGTGAATTGAAATTTTTCGGCTACTGAGGAAAAATATGTATATTTAATTTTTAGTTTTTGAAATAAAAACCTTTTTTTTTATATATTTTTAGTGATTATAAATTAGAGAACTCAGTTAGGAAAAAATATTTTTAATCATTTAGTATAGTCGACTGGCTATGTCGGGATGAGCCTAAGCCCGGGCCCAAATTGAGCACAGGGCGTGCGTAGTTGAGAGCAAGCAAAGGTTTATTTTTATTTAACACTTTAACAATTATTATAAATACTTGATTGAAATTTGTCCATACATTCACAGCAAAACTAATCCATATCTATTTTTAAATTTAAATCGTTTTTATTTAAGCCTTTTTGTTGGCTCTCTGCTTCGCGCGCCCTGAGGTCAATTTGCGCCCAGGCTAATAACTATTGAATACTCTAAAAAAATTTTGCTTTTTTTTTGTTGTTTCATTTTCTTGCTTTGAAATTTTTGAAACGTAAAGAAAAATCATTTTTAAACATAATTTTTTCTGCCTGTCTGCCTCTTTGTATTCCATTACTCACGATACTCAAAAACGAAAAGTCGTAGATCTGTGGTTCTAAAATGTTTGAACTTCAGAAACCAAAAAACAACAAATTTTGGGCTCTCTAACTTCAGAATAAAATGAAACAAGTTCAAATTATTAAAATGAGAGCTATCAAATGGTATTAGCTAATGAGTTGAAATTTGGTATCTGCTCAATGGGATATAAGTAGGTATATAGTGCATCTCTCTGTCAAGCTTCGGCTTCCAGCTCAAACCGCTTGAAATAGATACAGGTGGGTTCTAGAAAAATAAGGCAAGTTTTAAGAACTATATTTAAGGTTTTTTCTTCTTTTATTTTATTTTTTTTATTTATTTTTTTAGTTGTAAAAGAATAAATTTATCTAACAAATTATTATCATACTAGTATTCATATAATATATTTAAATACAGCGAATTTATATAGTCTCGCAAAAGATTACATCTCATAAATGATTTCTTCGATGTCTTATCCAAAGGACTCGTTCGACGAGCTTTTGAAGTCTGAGTTTGTGGCAGAAAATCATCGAATGCCGTTGAAGTTTTTTTTGAGGCTCCGATTAGAGCAATTATTCAAGTGATCGATGTCCTTGGCTACATTATATTTTCTCAAATGAAAAAAATATATAGAATTATTTAGATGAGTGTCTAAGGAAGAGATTTCAACATCGATGTTGGTTCTATCGATGATGCCTATCTATGATGCAATCTGCTCTCTTAGCTAAAAGCAATTGATTTTTGAAATCAAATAATTATTCAAACAAATTACCTGTATTTATCTATCATAAGGGATATTTATAATTTCCAACAACGATGTTGGTTCTATCGATACCTAAGATGCGATGCTCTCTCTTAGCTAGAACCAATTGATTTTTGAAATAAAATAATTATTCATTTTTTTATTTTTCAATTCTATAAACCAAACAAATTACCTGTGTTTATCTATCATAAGAATTATTTATAATTTCCAACATCGATGTTGGTTCTATCGATACCGTTAAGATGCAATGCTCTCTCTTAGGTAGAAGCAATTGATTTTTCAAATCAAATAATTATTCAAATTTTTTTCTTCAATTCTATAAACCAAACAAATAACCTGTATTACCTCTCTTAGCTAGAAGCAATTTATTTTTTTAAATCAAATAATTATTCAATTTATTTTTTTAAATTCTATAAACCAAACAAATTACCTGTATTTATCTATCATAAGGACTATTTATATTTTCCAACATCGATGTTGGTTCTATCGATTCCTAAGATACAATGCACTCTTAGCTAGAAGCAATTGATTTTTGAAATCAAATAATTATTCAATTTTTGTTTTTTCAATTCTATAAACCAAACAAATTACCTGTATTTATCTATCATAAGAATTATTTATATTTTCATTCTTTCTTTCGTTTTATAGTTTTATTTTATTTATTTATTTATCTATTTTTATTAAAATTGATCTTGTCCATTAGAACATCTGGTCATCAAAACATTAAATACAAAAATATTACAACATTCAGATATAAATTGTTAGGTAATTTAAGATATAATTTGAAGTTTAATTAAAAATTTGTAATTTTACATTCTTGTTCTTTTTTGTCCTTTCTTTATTTTATTTAAAAGAAGAAAAATTCTAGAAGTTACTTGCAGACTTAGGCAGCATATGAGTGGCCAAATTTAAATTAAAAAAAACAAATCTTTTAATTATATTCAGGATCAAGTTTTATTAAGGATTTAATTTAAATTTGGCCACTCCATCCTGCCTAAAAGTCTGCATCTAACTTCTGGAATTTTTCTTCTTTTTAAATAATTATTCTTGTACTGCTTCATATAATTAATATTATTTTATTTAGTTGAAATTAAATATTTTAATTTTCTGGTCAAACGGCTTGTGATCATTTGATTGTGTGCATAAACAATTGCAAAATTAGTAAAGTTAGGGAAAGCGTGCCGAGTCTTTTCAATTTTTACTCCAATTTTAGGTATTTGTTTTTATTTGGGTTGATGTTTGTTAGTTAAACTTCCTTAAGAAATGCGATTAACCAGTGAGGATCCATCGAGTGGGTCTCTCCTGTCCGGGTGACTTTTGCTCTCTGTTTTTCTTGTTTTTTAACTAACTGATTCCGATTAAGGGTATCTAGATTGAATTCATCCCTCAAGGTGATCCTTCTGGAGGGGGTGGCTTGAGGCGGAGCCTGATGCAGAACCCTCCATTGGGTGGTGCAAGAGTGGTGGGGACCCTCCGGAGGTATCCAGCCACCCTTGGTCACCCCTGGCCTGTTTAGTAGTTTAGTTTCCTTAGCCAAGTTGTGTGGGATGGCTGCTATCCGTTGTCGCGGATTGGAACTCTCCAGGATGACCGGATCTTCTAGTGAGTTCATTATCCTTCAAAGACTTCAATGCACGACGCGGATTCTGACAAATCTTCCGAGCCAGAATCCCACCTTAACTTTTGTAGTATATGCACAACACGCTTTTTCTACTTTCCTCTTCTTTTCTTTTGGATTATTTTTAAACTATACTGATTCATTTTTTTATTAAAAATCATCCTTTTTCTTTTTTTTTCAATATTGAATTTTTATTTTTACCATAGGCGGTATGGGGCGGTAGTCGTGCTTTTTTTTTAATTTCTCAAAAAAGTCCTTATATCAAAAATTTAGTGAAATCACACCATTAATGTCTACAAAAAATGCTTGTTTAATGAACATCGAAAATTTTATGGTCAAACTATCTGTGTGTTTATTCGTGAATGAGTTCGTATGTGACTACTCGACTTTTGTATGTATTCTACCTCAAAAACCAATAGGTAAGAATACAAAAAACGAAAGTTTTTATTTAGTTGCTTATATCGAGATTAAGAGATGATTAGATTTTGGTCGGAATTGAAGAAAACATTTAAAACGTTTACCTTGTCATTTTTTAAATAAATAATTAATACCTTTTAAAATATTATTTTTGGAGTATAAGGTTTTTTAAAAGTTTTAACACAGTTATTAAGATTATTTTTATTTTTTTGCCGTTTTTGAGAAATTTTGAAACAACTAAAGAAAATTTTGAAAAATTTTTTTAGAAACTTTTTAAAATTAAAAATTCTAAACCTAGTATTTTATATTTTAATTTTTAAAAAGTTTCTAAAATATTTTTCAAAATTTTCTTTACTTTAATAAGATTGAGTAATTTTTGGAGACGGACTGATAAGTGAATTAAGTGGATATCGATGGAGCAGTCCAAAAAAGAAAGAAGATAATTTACACTATCTTTTTATTCATAAAACCGACTGACTTTTCAAAACCCTGAAGAAGGAGGGAATAGCCTCCGGAAACGTCAGCTTTATGAATAAAAAGATAGTGTAAATTATCTTCTTCTTTTTTTGGACTGCCTCATCGATATCCGACTTAATTTCTTTACTTTATTTAAAATGTTTCACCAAGAACCTACACCATTCTCCCTTAACGAAACAAAACGAATACTTATATGAATTTTTTGCTGAACAATTGTAATTGTAATATAATTATCAAATTTTGTGTCGGTAATAAAAATAAAATAATATACGAAAAGGACATCGAGGCAATTCGTGTGCCTAAGTCACTCCATATTTTTAACTTTTTATATTATTTACATATCGAATATAAATAGTTTCTAAATATTACCTAAGTATATCATCTATAATACCGATATAATTTATTAAATCTGACATATCTTAATTCTTAATCAAGTTAATGGTCATTTGAGTTGAGCAAGCTTGCTTAATATGCATAATGATTATTTTCAAGATGCTAAAGCACGAGCTCATCAAAAAGTGTGTAATGAAAATTAATTACAAACGTGGACATGCATTAATAGTTGTTTGTGAATTAATTAATAACACATCAGAAGAAATAAAAGTGATACAAAGAAGCTGCGTATTCGATTTTGTGTGGAACTTTAAATAAAGTATCGATCGTTGGAATTGCATCTAGAGTGCTTCATCATTACCTAAAAGACTTGAATGCTCTCTACGAAAGGATAAGCGAAATTCCCTCGAATTCGCTCATCATTCGGGAGGACTGTTAAAGAGAATCTTCGAGTTCCAATCTACAAATCACCAAGCGAAATAGTTGGCTTGTTGCTCCAAGTGCGCTTTGATACCTATTCGTTCTTCAAATCAAATCACCCATCTGGGAATATCTCCTCCAAAAAGTGATTTCAGTCGAAACATGAAAAAAGGTGAGCTTTCTGATTTCAAAATTTTTATTTTTAAACTAAACAATCTTTAATTATAATCCTATTCTTAATTCACGGTGAACATGATCCAATTCTCAAGTAAAAGTGAAAAAAACTAGTCGGAAGTATCGTAGCAGAGCTTGTTGATTTTATAAAAGCAAATCAAGGAAAGTATCCTATGCAAAATAACATATATATTCCTATACTCATCTGTATAATTTTATTTGTTTGACTCAAACATAGCATTTATATTCAATATTATTATAAATATTACCATATTTTAAACCTTTAAGAGATGAACGCACGACCTATAAAAACTAGCCTTAACTAAATTCAATTATATGCAATTTATTTATTTATTTGATTCTTGCCATTCCCTCTCTCTCGGGTTTATGACTAAATCTCAAAATAGTTATTATTATTATTTTCTTGCATAAAAAGAAATCAATGAACTTGTCTTCTACTATATGCAAATAAACATATATCTATAAATAATTCGTTAGTGAAGTGACCAGCTTACTATTTCAATAAAACGAATTTACCTACATCCAATCGGGTATTTGAACCCATGAGAATAACAGATAGAATATTTCTAATTAAAATTGATGAAGGATATGAACCTTCTAAATCATATAGTGTCCAGCAAATAAATATATATATATAGGAATATGTTTGTTTGTATCAAGCATAGGACAGCCTCATTGATTTTTTATAAATCAACAATTCTGCTACTCCGGCAAAGTAAATCTTTTTAATTATTATTTTTCACTTAAAGCATTATAGTTTCGTTAGCCTACTTCTATTTTGACTGGTTTTATCATGATGCTCCTGCAGTCTCGTCTGCAATTCTGCAAAATTGCAGACGAGACTACAGGGCACGGATCTGACTTCAGAATCAAAGCTTTCTAACTATACTAGTAATTAGTTGAATAAAAGATTTCACTGTCGATGGTAACAGAATATTTAGGTTAAAAATAAAATAAAATGAGAGAGTCTTCGTTTTTAAATCTAGAAGTAATTAAAAATTATTTTATCTAAAAAACAGAAGACTCTCTCATTTTATTTTATTTTTAATCCTTAAAAATATACTAGTAATTGTTTTATTTTCTTATGCTAGGATGCGCATTGGTTTGCCTAATTTGAGGCAGACTTGCCATGTTTATAAATTTCACTTTCGGAGGCTTTGCATTCATCTTAAATCTGTTTATAAATATTATTTTAAAATATATACCTACTTATATTAAACTGAAAGTTTTTGTGCCGAGAGTAGCAGAATTTTTATATATTGAAGGAGACAATAAGAGTGTGTCTCTGCTGGAATTATAAATTTTATTTATTTATAACGAGACTATAGTTTCGATGGCTTTGCCCTCTTCATCAGTCTATTACAATTGATTCACAGGAATTAATTTATGAATCTGAAGAGGGCAAAGCCCTCGAAACTATAGTCTCGTTATAAATAAATAAAATTTATAATTCCAGCAGAAGACACACTCTTTTATTGTCTCCTTCAATATATACCTACCTACATATATTTTTTTTAAGATGAAGACAAGGCTTTCACTTAAATAAATAAATTTATACGCATGTCTATATATTTATCTATGTATATGTATTTATTTGTATATATATGCGTATATTTATTTAAGAGTAGCTGATTTTCTCTTATAAAATGAACACTTCCGCTAAATTCGATAAGGAAACCTTTAATTTTACACGAGAGACTTTTGCTTATTGGATCATATTCACTGGAAATTAACTTTTCCTATAGAGAATGAAAGCATAATTAAATTATGTTTCAACAAGAAATAAAAATTTTGAAATCAGAATACTTCTCTTATAGTTGTTATCGAGTTTCGGTTGAAACCTTTGTTTTTTTTTTCTAAATAAAATTTTCTCCAGAATCATAAAATCGTTCGAACCTTAAATTTGAATTCTGATTTGTCTAATTCTATGTCAATATTTCATCAGGACCAGAAATTTCTCAAATAAACACTATAGCCACCGGATCTAGAAAATGTTTACAATTGAAATTGTACTATTTTTGAATATTATATGCACATGCAATTATGCATATACCCGCATGTTGACCTTCCAATAATAATAAAAAAATAAAATTATATAATATAAAGCAATGATTATCGAAATGAAAATAATTAAAAATTTTAATCGCATCTCTTCTAGACAAACGCGAATATCAGGATTTGGAATTATTTTCTTGTGAATAAACTAGAAAATCTGGGCAAATTTTATAATTTTACAATGGATGGTTCAACCTTAAAGAATTTTCTGTTTCTCTCTTATCAATATCACCATCAAAGCAGATTGAGTTTACATACTAAACTTTTCCCCATATTTCCAGCAGCCGCTTTTTAGCTTTCCTGCCACTCTTGCTACGTTAATGCTTCATTAAACATTGCCTCAATGGATGGACAAATATCGTATTTGTTTTTCTCGACCGGTCTCTTTATTCATCGAGATTTGCTGAAACCATTCATATACCTACCTATAGTTCTTCCTTTGGTATTTTCATTTTTTTGGCATTCACCTCTCAGCTATTTTCTTATAGGGTGTATTTATAATATTATATAACATATAGCTTTTTCTTATTATTTTTTCAATCTTGATTAATTTATTAAACAATTTCTTTATCAATATTTTACAAATTTTTTGTTATAAAATTCTTCTAGAACTTAAATGACTTAATTTTTAAATTATTTTTAAATTGAAACGTTTTTTAGTCACAAACTATTAAAAGATAATAATTTAATTTAATTATTATTATTTATTTTATTAATTCACTAAACAGTTTTGGTCACCAATAATAAAATAAATAATAATAATTAAATTAAATTATTGTCTTTTATTAGTTTGTGACTAAACAACTTTTCAATTTAAAAATAATTTATATATTTTATATTCCATATATGTTTCGAGTATAATTTACTCATCTTCAATGAATTGCAATACCCACAAATTTTTTTAATAATTTATATCGTTAAAACTTCATATCTTGATCATCAACATCTTCTTCATTATTAATTCATAGTACATAACTACAACAATAAAAACAATTCATATAATTAAAACCATATCACACCTAAAAAGTATACCACATAAACATTTTTTTTAAAAACTTTTGTCAAATTCATAGAACTCACTGATCAAAATTGAAAAGTCTTTCTTTTTATATTTTCATTATTATATAAATGAAAAAAGATACAAGTTTTTTTATGTAAATGCTTGATTAATTTTTGGTCTTCATCATAATTAGAATAATCCGGAAAAAATACAATCACTTTTCTATATCTAATTAAAAATTTCATGACTTCGTGGTTGTGATGTCATCATGGTATGCTTTCGACCGAACAATGCTTCAAGTCTGACTCGAATATTATAGTCCATATTTTATATCTATACTTTTCTATTATACTATATAAATCTTTTAGTATGTGTCACCATCATGAATGAATTGATACCTCCTTTCTGCGACAACATTAAGACATTTCGATTACCGTAGTTTTTTACGTTCTATTACTTTAAAAGATTTATAAATAAATCAATTTAATTTTTTTAATTTAACATTATTCTTAAAAAACGAATATGAGATCTTTAAAGTGTATTTTTATTTTATTTTTTGTTTTTTAATTAAAATAGTATTTCCATCATAAAGATTTTAACGGCAGTTATACATGTAGGTTAGGGTGGTCCTTAGCTATACCTGGTGAAAAAAAAATTTCGGAAAAGTTTTCGGGACACCCTCTCAAATTATGAGGTTGGGTAAGATAATAATTCATACAAAATTTGAGATCGATCGGAGAACCTCTTGAGGTGGGCCATCTCATTTTGAAAATTTGAAATTTTAAGAATTTCGCTCTATTCGGCTACTATATTTTGTTATACGTTGTTAAATTGAAAGACAATGTAAATTAGTAAACATTATTTTGTGAAGTCCCGTCCCTACCTTTGTTATTCAGTCATTATTAAAACACATAGAGCAAAAGAAAAAAAAATTCAAGTGAATTCTATATGATAGTCACTTTTGCCTACCTCTTAGGCGTACATCGAGAAAATTTGAAAATGGAGCGATTCTACTCTATAATATCATTAAAAATATATTAATCATACATTTATATATATATATCATATTATTAATCAATCAATTTATATTAATAATATATTAATGTTTTCTTCTCAACACGTTTTATTTCTCTCTTAACTCTAAACTCTCTCTGAATGGTCACCAAGGAGTCAAAATCTGGCCCTTAAGCTAGTCTCTGATTGCTTGGCTTTCTTTGTAAATATATCTTTAACGAGTTGTTCAAACCATTCTATTGTTAATCTATTTTGAGTTTTTTGAGAGGTACCTCAAAAATAACTTTTAAATTTAAAAAACAAAATTTGTATAAAAAATTGAAACAAGAAGTCAAAAATTATTTCTGATCGATCATGACGAAAGTCAAATCACTGGTGCTAAATTTCCATCTAACGGACAAATTCTAAGAGTGATATTTTAAAATATGCGTAAAGTGAATCTACTTCTTCGTACTAGTGCTAATCTGGTTATTAAAGAAGTTGAAGTTTCTTGGGAGTAAGGCCGCATCGCAATAAAAAAATTACAACACAGTATTGAAAAGTTATAATCGTTGTAATGGAAGAATATGTTACCATTTATTTCTTCACGAAAAGACTTTTCATTGCATAACATACCATATGAATTATTTCAGTTCGTCTCCGGAAACGTCACTGCATTCTTGGAAGATGATCACATTTCTTTGCTTACTTCTTTCTTTGAGCTACCTAGGTCACAGATCCCGCATTATTCTCTTAGATCTACCCCAAAGGGTTGTCTGAGTTAACTGTTTTTGTCCTAGATTTTATTTCCGCTTCATAGGTTATAATGTTGCCGAACAACGCAATTATATATTTGGCTTTGGCTTTGTTCAAGATTTTTGTCAATCTATTGTGCCATACTATGCTGCGAAGACAATAAGCTAGGATCTAACTCTTTCCTCCGGCCTGTACAAAAATAATTTTTACAGCCCTTTGCATTAATGTTGGTAACAAATTCCTATTATCCAACTACTTATCTATCTATTGTGAATGTTAATAAGCTTAAAAATTTTAACCATTTGTCTAATTTCAATTTGAAAATTCTTTTGTATTGGATCACACATGTTGAAATTAGAAAATTGTTTAAAATTGCCTAGTTTTATTTACATTCACAAAATCTAAACAATTTTAAAATTTCTCCATAGGGTATTTTGTCCTTAAAAGAGAAATAAAGAGGTTGTCCTCTGCTTGATGCAAATAAACATACACACACATATATCAAATATATATGTATTATTTATTTGTTTTGGACTATAGTTTCGAAGGCTTGGCCTTCATCATCAATCTTTTTATAAAATTAATTAAATTAATTTTTACGAAATCAAAGATATGATAAGCGAAATTTTGAGAATATCTAGCCAGACTACCGTCTTGTTAGAACTCATTGAATTGTTTTATTCTCCTCCCAAGAGAGCGAAAAGATATAGTCCATCTAGGTGTTACCCGGTATCAATCCGCGTAACACCTAGATGGACCATAGTTCTTTTTTCGCTCTCTTGGTTCAGGATGGAGAATCAGCTGGACCTCAATGGTTCTAATAAAACGGTAAGTCTGGCTAAGTATTCTCAAAAATTTCGCTTTATAAAAATATCTTTGAATTTCTTAAAGATTAATTTAATTAATTTGATAATTTCTATATTTGCATAAATATACTAGAAAAACAAATTTATTTATAATTTGTTAAAAATTCCGTTTAGTAGATTTGCTCGCGAATCTACTCCCGCGGAATTCTAAATTAATCTTTATAATAATTATAAATATTATTTTTCATGGGGTCAGTATCGCGTGTTTGCTGGCTTGTCGGCTGAGTAACAACAAAAAAAAAACAATTTCAATATCCACGCAATTACAGACCCATGAAAAATAATACTATTAATTAAAAAAGAGTGATGATGAAGCGCCAAGCTTTCTGAAACTATAGTCTCAAACAAATTAATAATACATAATATATATAGAGCGTTCTTATTTTGGATATTTTGAATATTTACAGTACGTCATATGGTTAGAAATAAATGAAAAAAATATCCCCAAGTTTCAAGTTTTATCTCAATTTTAATCTAGTGCTACACAGCGATTAAGTTTCCATCTAAATAACATGGGGTTTTTGGCATTGAACGATCAATTTTTTTATTCCGGCCAAAGTTTCGAAACTCTGTAGACTTTATCCTTATAATACTAGCTATCTTTCAGAATTTTTACAGATTTTTAGCTATTATAATTTTGGAGTCTATAACTTACTAAGAAATATCAGTATTTTATCTAGATGTAACTACAAAATTATAATAGCTAAAAATCTGTAAAAATTCTGAAGAATAGCTACTATTATAAGGATAAAGTCTACAGAGTTTCAAATTTTTTGAACCATTACTTTGGCCGGAATAAAAAATTGATCGTTTAATGCCAAAAATATCTTGTTAT
This sequence comes from Forficula auricularia, assembly GCA_024734495.1. Taxonomy (NCBI): domain Eukaryota; kingdom Metazoa; phylum Arthropoda; class Insecta; order Dermaptera; family Forficulidae; genus Forficula; species Forficula auricularia. The sequence goes on along the minus strand of JALMQS010000873.1, from coordinate 95,556 downwards.
TTAGATGGGAAACTTAATCGCTGTGTAGCACTAGGTTAAAATTGAGATAGAGACTTGAAACTTGGAGGATATTTTTTTTAATTTATTTCTAACCATATGAGCCCCTGTCAGCGTAAATATTCGAAAATATCCAAAATAAGGAGCACACTAATATAGGGTATACATTTGTCTATTTGATATATGTGTATGTTTATTTGCATCAAGCAGAAGACAACCTCTTTGTTTCTCTTTATGATTCAACAACTCTACTACTCTTGGCAAAATAAAAACTTTCCAATTATTTTATCTTTCATTCATTCTCTAACACCGCTTGCCTTTACTAAATCGAACATATTCCTTCAATTAGAAAAAAATATTTGAATCGAATAGGAATAATTCATCAAATGACAAAAAGATGGCCTGATTTTTAAATGATAGCTTATCTTGGAGTAGGAGGATTATTTCCGGTGCGTTTCTACCCTTGTGTGTTTAGTAAACCGGAACGGAATCAGGCAAAGGGTCATCTGCAGAATCAGTGTAGGTGGGCGATGAGCCACTCACTATCACGCTAATAGCTAACTCTAATACATTCCCATGGTCATCTGTGTCCGGGAACATATGTCCATTTGATCGCGATGTCGCCCCCATTCAGGTACACGATTACTCTTAACACGTCATTGGACCATATGGGTCCACTTCGCTCCCATGGGAAACTTTCATTTACATTTAATCATTTTCATTTTTTAACTAAACTATCAATACAAATGATGCTCTTCTGTCATTAAGTCAGGGCAGATGATTTTATTGAAAAGTTTTTATTTTGCCGAAAATAGCAGAGTTGTTAAATCATAAGGAGAAACAAAGAGGTTGTCCACTGCTTGATGCATATAAACATAGAATTTTTATTTGTTTGAGACTATAGTTTTCGAAGGCTTCATCATCATAGTTTTTTTAATTTAAATATTATTTTTCACGAGGCTATATCGCGTGGATATTAAAATTAATGTTTAACTAGCTTGTCTGCTAAGTAAGAACAAAAAATTTAATTATCCGATACTGACCACATGAAAAATAATATTTATAATTAAAACAAGACTGATGATGAAGCCCGATGAAGCCCAAGCCTTCGAAACTATGGTCTCAAACAAATAGATAATATATATACATATATAGGTATATCAGTGGCGTGCTGTCACTAGATGCTGTGGATGCCGCGAATCCATAAAATTTCAAACATTTAGAGTACCTACCTATTTTCATAAATATATAAGGTCGAGACTTCAATATTTCAGGAGGATCTTTAAATTTTCAAATTATCATCCGTTATTTCAAATATTTCTATAAAAACATTTTTTGTTTTGAAAAATATATTGGTTCTCGAAATGAAATAAAATTGTTGCATAGTTTCAAGGGGCACTTAAAATGATTTTTCCGAAAAGGGTGCTAATAGAAGGTTTGAAGATTTGGTATATCTTCCAGTTCAAGCATATCAAAGACAAGTCCAGACGAGTTTTAGTCGAATAAAAATTGTTTTCGCTGAGAAACTATTAAAATAGCAATAATACAAAAAAGGAATAAATATAGATGATTCGAGAATCTTTAGACTAATCCATTTCTAAAGCGAAGATTAAATTAAAATTTTTAAAAAGAAAGGACTTACTGTTTGGACAGCATCCCCAGTTTGAAAAGTCACCAACTCTGTGTATGTTTATTTACTCTCTTGCATTAAGAAACGATAGTTTATTGCCTTCATGTGAAATTCCCTAGGTAAAACGATTTTCTGTCTCTTTACTGTACCTTATAGTATTTTTAGATTAACAAGAAATTTTACAGCATAAAAGATATTATAAGTATTATTGACTAAAAGAGGATTTTCTATAATATCTAATAATCGTTGAACATACCCAACATCGAATGCAAATTTCATAGACAAAAACATACCTCCCTATATAGTAAAACAATATTTAAAAAAAAATTTAAAAAGCGCACTCTTATTTGAAAATTCACAAAAGATTAGAAAATAAATTTATTTTCTTCTTTTTAGTTAAAGGCCTGTTTCTTAAAAAGTTTTTAAGATATATACAAATACATATATACAGATACATAATATGTATATTATTTTTGATCTTTCACTATTATTTTTTTAGCTCTTTTAAAGATTCCATTCAAAAGTGAAACGGGTCTCTATTAGTGTCAATAAAATGTTGGTCTGTCTATCCGTCTGTTTGTCAAAGCATTGTAACACATGAATTAAATAAGATACAAACTTGAAAAATGTATTAATTTTCCCCGAAATCAAAAATTATATTACAATTATAAATTGAAATATTTTCCTGTTGACTGGACTTTTTGTGGGGTCGAAAATAAAAAAAAATATCTTTATTTTTTTATTTTACTTAGGGTATTTTTATTTTTATTTATTTATTTTTATTTGATTCCTTTTGAAATAAGGTTGTAAGGTAGTCCGAAAGTGACTGTTTTTAGGGGATTTTTGTAACTGATGTCGGCGTTCAGAAGAGGATTAACTTAAAATTATGAAAAAATTTCACAAATTTGTTCATTTTCTCTTTACTAAAGACATATAAGAACAAATTTGATATCTTAAGTATATTGGAAAATCTATAAGTATTTGAATCCAGCTTGCACTTTACCGGCTTATTTCTTTTTTCCTCATTCTTTATTATTTTTTGTTGTTGTTTTCATGAAATACTCAAGGATATCAAAAGATTTCAGATCAATCATCAATTCACTTAATATCTCCCTAAATTTATTTTTCTATTTTCCCATGAAATTTTGTCCATGGGCTCGTTTGAGGAAATTTGTCCTGAATGGATCAGACTGCGTTTTCGATTAATAATAATAAGTGATCCCAAGATTAACCTCCCAATCCCTTAATTAACAGCCAGAGTATAGATGCCGTTGACGGCTACTTCCCCTATATATAGTCCTGAACAAAGTCGTTTTTTTTCTTCGTTAATCGGGAAATGAGTCTCCGCCTCTTGGGAAGCGCCGCCTCGAAGTCGTCCTCCCGGAGGCGTAGTCAAGAACCAAGCAGAAGACAAGGGGGAAGAGCTCTCTTCAACAGGTCGCTGGTTGCTACGTGAGGAAAAAGAAAAGGGCGACGCACTTGATTCGTTTCGTTAGGAAAATTTAGGGATTTTTGACAAAGAAAGTGAAATCCATTTCCAAAAAATAAAAACCTGTTTTAAGAATTATGGATTGTTTAACAATCGTTGTTTAGGTTTCCATAAGTACTAAGTAAAACAGGAACCTGTTAGTGTCAATGCAATGTAAGTCTGTTTATCCATCTGTCAGAGCATTGTAAATATTAACTTTAACTGAAATAAAAAAATAAAAAAATCGAATTAAAATTTTAATCTGATGATTACTTTAGTAAGAGACAAAATTTTTGTTCTGTCAAATATAAAAATTATTTTTATCGTGGAGTGTAAGCCTTTTTGAATAGATGTGAAGCGGATAAAAATTGTTGTCCTCACTCTTTTAGAATATATAATTTTGCCAGTATGGAAATTATCTAAATCCTTCTTTAATATTCTTGTAATCTTAAAGTAAGGGTCCTTTTTTGAATTCACAGTTTTTATTGACTGAATTTTTTTTGTAGAAAAGTCAGGGGCCTTTTTGATATCTAAGTTTATTTAAGATCATTATTTCAAGTTAGAAATATATAAGTTCAAATATTATTTTCACTCAATATTTGACAAAAATTCCCTACAGTTGATTCGTGATTGAATCAAATATAGAAAACATTCGGTTCAAAGATGTTTGTTTTTAAGATCACATTAAGTAGATAGAATCAGGCTATTTTTTATTTTTTATTGACTTTAAAACGATGGTGTGGGATGCTCAAAATTATCCATTTTTAGCATAGTTTTCTACCTGGCTAATTTTCTAAATTAGTTGTTTTAAAATTGTAAAAAAATTCTATAATAATACCCTAGGATTTTTTATTTCAACTATTTTAGGAGATATATGCTCGTTTTTCTAAATAATAAAATAATATTAATTATAATCTTAAATCAAAATTTTTAAAGAGTGTAGTATTTTAAATTTTTTTTAAACTATTTCTAACTTCTTATTTAGAAATAGTTTAAAAAAATTTAAAATACTACACTCTGTTAATCTTTATCAATTAAACTATGAATGAAATTTTCGACTTTAGAATCTCTAAACGCCCATTTCTGGAAAATTCGAACTTTAGAAGGTATCGAATAAAATAAAAAATATTATTGGATTTAGTGGATCTCAAAAAGTCTACATCCAGAGGAAGAGCATCAAAATACTTCCCAGTTATTATTCCAAATACTTCAACTTATATAGGAGAGAACCACTAGAAAAGACACAAAAGTTGCAGTTATACTGTTGCCAGCCCTTGGGATTTCTAATCATGAATCGTTTTCACCTTTTCTAATAAAAACCTTGAATTCGGACAGCCCAAACATCGTGTAAAACATCAAAGGACACTTTTTTCTTTTGCATTGGTCTTATCTAGAAAATCTATGCGCTTGTTCTAAAGCGACTCGGTCTTTTTTGTTGAATCCTAAGTTGAGATTTTCTAAAGGCTTCTTGATCTGAATGCATGCTTGAAAATACTAGACTTTTTTTGATCAAAATACCTGCATCGGAAGACGAGTGAGTGAATAGCCTCCAAGAAGAGAGCCCGGGAGGGATGTCCTCAATACGGGCGCTCAAGTGGATTCTTTTGTTCTCGCCGATTTCTCAGCACCAACTGAATATTTTTATCGTGAGATAATTTTTGGTAAAGTAACGTGAATCATACTCTAGTAGCATGTGTTTTCCCTTGGAAATTAGTTAACTAGGTGTGTCAATGGGGGAGGGGACTCTGTGGTTGTTCTAATCCCAGGTGGTGGCAATTGTCTCTCCTGGTCCATTGAGCGAGGGGCGAAGGCATCCTGCTCTTTTGCAGCTCTCGAACAACCTGTCGCTTCCGGAGACGATATGATCGGGGGGGCAAGGCGGAAAGCGCACATCGTTCAATTATGCCATCTGCCATTAGAGGCCGGAAGACGGAAGTGGAACCTGGTGGCAATTCACAGCCCCCATGCTGATCGCACCCCACCATACAACTCAATCCTTCCTTGCTCTTCTCTCTTAATGACTTGGTTTTATTTGTTTTTGTTTTGGTCTTTATGTCACAACTAGTGTTGTTCTTTCACTAGAGCCAATCATCCAAAATCACTCCATCTATTGAAAACTTGAATCTTTGGCAAATTTGATAAAATTAAATAGTTTGTCCACCGAGAGTAACAAGCATAGTGCTATTTTGTTCAGAAATTGCTGAATATGCAATGTAGTATGGCTGGTACGTTATCATGGTGCAATTTTCAAGATATGTCCTTCCATATATCTGGCCGTTTTCAACCAATTGCTTCACGCAGATGGTGCCACGACATATTTGACCATACCTCGTATATAGGATTATCTTTATTTGCATCAAACAGGGAGGATAATCCCATTGGATATAATTATCATTAAAAAAACAAACTAATGTATCATGCAAATAATTAAATTAGTCCTGGCCAAATGGACAATTATCCGAGGGGATAAAATAAAAACAATAAAGAAAAATTGTATATCTGGCATCTTTAATTAAAATTATCTCAATTTTTAAAATAACTATTTTAATTTTTTACTATATGACTTCTACCATTATATATATGCAGGTATATTATTGCTGTCATATACTATTATTATTCTCAGTCAGTGGTGAATCTATGGGTGGGGGTGGGGATTCGTCCCGGTAGACCTGATCCATATAATGTTTTTCAATCAAAATCGTAATTTAAAAAATTCAGTTTGTTGTAAAAATGTTTAATGTTTTCACATTTTTATTTTTTTATTTTGAGGGGGTTCCAAAAATGTTCTTCCCTCTAAAAAATTTCCTTTATCAGTTACTTTTCCCGGACGATATGGTATAATAATTATTCTATTTCATTTTACATCTTCTAGACTCTATTAAAAGTATTATCTTAATTTAATAAATTCAATTAAAATAATAATTATTTTTTCTATTTTTCTTACAGGTCGAATACTTTACGATATTCCCTGCAGGGTCTGTCAAGATAATTCCTCTGGAAAACATTATGGAATATTTGCTTGCGACGGGTAAGTTGCTATAATTGAATCTTTTATTTTATTTTCTATTTCAAATGACGTATCAAAAACCAACCGTGGGGTCAGAGTGACTCGCGAGCTGTGCCTCCTTTAAGTTTTATTCTGGCTCAACTAACAAATTTATTATTTTCAATCGAAATGCCATATGGCATATACTATCAGTGGAATTTGATATTTTTTTAAATGAACTCTCATCTTTACTTATGTGCTGTCTAAATGGGCTTTGTTCCCGGTGACATTAAATAAATAAAAAAAAAAAAAATGAACTCTCCATGATCTACTTTACTCTCCCACTTCTTCAATCATTCTCGAGCTGAACCCACTAAAAATGGGGCTCTCAAATTTATATAAGTTTTTTTTTTTGACTTTCTAGCTTTATAGCTACTAAGGAATGAAATTTGAGAAAAATTAAATAATATATAGGTATGGAGAACAGTTGTACCTTGTACCTAATAAAATGAAAGGAAAAAAGGTTATATCGTCGCCAGAGTAAACCTGCTAACTCACAACAAGGAAATTTTACAGGGCAGAGAAAAAACAAACAAAATTTAATATTGTTATGGAAAAAACTATTTTTCACATTTTTTTTTCTACAACTTACGATCGTAATTTTAAGTAACAGTTTTACTTGAACGATGCTGCATTTCTTTTTTTTCGAACAATATTAATATGTCATATATGATAAAAAATGGAGTTAGCAGGATTACACTCTAAACGTCGGTTGTATGTCGCAAAGTAAATGCTTTTTACAACTAACAAAGGGTAGATGGTAAATGGAGGTACTGGAATGTCCAATCAGATGCCAGGCACTGATTGTAAAAAGCATTTACTTTGCGACATACAATCGGCCCTAAGCCTACGATATTATACCTTATCATAATCTCCATTTTTGTGCCAAGTTTAAAACAAACCGTTAGCTCACAAAAATTACTAAATTACTAAAATTTGCGAAAAGCATATTGAGTCTTGAAACTTACTCTTTTTGCTACAATTTTATTTTATAATTGTATAAGGGTTTATCAAGATTTCAAATAATTAGAAAAGACAGTCCGCATAATCTGGTTGATAATCCCTGATCTAAAAATGACCACTGATACTCTTACATCACCAGTCTATTATTTATATATTTATTTGAATTCTGGTCTCGACTACACTATCCAAATCTTTTTGAAATTATTTGAAATTTTCAAATTATATGGTTGGTTGATTCACTCATTTGATTCTGTGAATTGCGGTTGACTATTGCTATAGGTATTACAAAAATTCGATTTCTTTCTTGTTTTGCTTCCAATAATTGATTTTCAGATTTTCCTCAATTTCAGGTGCGCTGGCTTCTTTAAACGATCGGTTCGTAGACAACGAGTGTATGTCTGCAAGGCTAAAGAAGAAGGTGCTTGTTTAGTTGATAAAACGCATCGCAATCAGTGCCGAGCATGTCGTTTGAAGAAATGTATGGATGTCGGAATGAATAGCGATGGTAGGTTATTTGTTTAAATTCTCTCAAATTGTTAAATATTTTTGACTCTGACATTAACATGAGTATTTTATTTCTAAAGCGGTCCAACATGAGCGAGGTCCCCGCAATTCCACCCTGAGGCGACAAATGGCCATTTATATTCAAGAAAATGGTACTTCTCCTCCGGTTCTCCAACCAGAACCAAGAATTCATTCAAGGACGCCACCTGTAACTTCATCCCCAATCGTTGACACTGTCCTTCCCATAGTACCAGGTTCCTCGGGGTTTTCGCCATTCACGCCATTTTTATTTAATCCGTTTGCTATCTTCTGTCCTCTTTCATCCGCCATCCAGGTAATGATTGTTTTATTTATTTTTATATTGAATTCTTGATATTATGCTTGCCGAATTCGTAATGTAATTCTTGATTTTTATCTAATTGGGATGGAGGAACGAGAGCTTGTAATACCTACTCCTACGGAGTTACGGGATCAGAAAATACTGCTTCAATAGTTTACCATTTTTGGTTACTGTCTGTCATTCCCGCTTTTTGGTTATCACAACAAATTAAAAAGTGTTTATTTTGTCTATAAATATATAAAATTCAAGGAAAATCCGTTAAGAGATCAAATTAATTAAATGCAAGTATTATACGAAAATTAAAATAAGTGAAACTAATATACGATACTTACTTACTGTGGCCAAACAACATTTCCAATATTTTATCCTCTAGAAACTAATATGAGATTATTAATGACCTCATCGAACTTGAAAGAAAATTTACTAATAGCTCGAAGTAGACTACTTATAACTAGATCGGATAATGTTATGTTTTAATATACTCGGTTTTATTTTGCGTGTCATTTTCTTAGAATGTTATCACCGCGTTCATGATAATTTTATTTTTGAATTTACCAAAAGCTTTTGATTTTGGATCAATTTGGAATGAATTTTTTTAAAAATTATAAAATAAAAAATGTTTCGCAAGTTAATGTTTGAATTTTGAAGTTAAATAATGCAATTTTCGCGACTTTTAATTATTTAAATTTCAAAATTCCTTAGCCTAAGATAGGGTGGAGTCTACAAGCATTACATTACATACTTGGCTCGCTTAATTGGTAAGCAACATTCTAGTGATTTTATTGTAATAATCTTTTTTTTTGAACAGAGTCCATCTATCGATGTAATGCGTGTGCCAGATAATGCTATTCAAACGGTTTGTGAGGCCGCAGCAAAACTTCTTTTAATGAACCCTACCTGGGCAAAGAGTGTGCCAGAGTTCACAGCTTTAAAACTTGAAGAGCAATTACTTCTTCTCGAATCCTCGTGGGGGCAATTATTTGTTCTCGGAGCCGCCCAATTCCAATTGCCGATTCACTTGCTTAGAGCGGAAGCGGCCAGACGAGGAGAACAAATCAGCCGATACCTTGAAATCTTTCAAGAGATTATTTTGAAATTCCAAAGACTCCACCTGGATACCTTGGAATATTCATATCTTCGTTCGATTGCCCTCTTCGATACGAGTAAGTAAAATCACAAATAGATTTAATTTTACATTTTTGATGATTCTCTGGCTATTATTAATTGAAGAGGATATCAACTATACGTCACACGTAAAGTCAGTAAGGATTGGTAAGGGATATTTTATAGGACAGATTGGGTGAAAAAAGGAGGAAAGGGGAAATCTAGATTTGATTATTTTCCTAGATAATCAAAGATATGGGATGTGGGATTTTTAGAGAAATGAAAGAGTTGAGTGGAGTTGGATGGTTGTGTCAAAAGGATTGTACACTCGATGATGATTAATTAGAAATTAATGAAAACTCTTGTTTAATTGATATATTTTACATTATCATTATAATAAAATAAAAAAATAAAAATTTGAATCTTTTTTTAGTTATGAACATAGATATTTAATGATAATTTATAAAAAAAGAAAGAAAGAATGATATTCAAAATTTCTTAATTTCGTTTGATATTTGTAGAAACAATCTCTTCTTGATGACTCATCCATCCGAGTAGTCTGAAGAAAAATAAACTGTTAAGATAATAATAATTAAGAAACTATACAATATTAATTTAATTAAATTAATCTTTAAGAAATTCAAAGATATTTTTATAAAGCGAAATTTTAGAGAATACTTAGCCAGACTACCGTTTTATAAGAACCATTGAGTATAGTATAGTATTATAAATATACTAGAAAAACAAATTTACTTATAATTTGTTAAAAATTCCGTTGAGTAGATTTGCTCGCGAATCTACTCCGCGGAATTCTAAATTAATTTGAACTATACAATAGATTAAACTAATTTAATGTCATTGTTGCAGCATTTGATGATTCTTCAGAAGCTTCCTCCAGAAGACTAGAATCTCCTACAGCCGTAGCTGCTGTTCAAAAACATTTCGAACTCGCCCTGACCAATTATTTGAAAAATACTAAACCATTAGAACCGCTGAGGCTCTCTGAATGTCTTATGTTGTTACCTGAACTGAAGAAAATACCGCCATCTGTGATTCAGGACATCTTTTTTAGCTCGTCCATCGGCCATATTCCCATTGAAGTCATTATCAGTGATGTATATAAAAAGAAAGACAATCCGGATAGTCTTTAGTTAAATATTCATTGGAAGATAATGAAAGCAATAAGTAATGCTCTACAGACTTTTGCAATCAAGCTAGGGATCTCAATACTTCTGAGCTGAACAGAAACATGAAATTTATCAAGATATTTTCGCAAACATAAAAATCTGGATTAAACTTATGTAGGCCGATTACTAATCGTTAAAATGAATTTTTTTTTACTCTTTAAAATGACAGCGTTCAATCAAAACCACATAACAGCATATCATACATAAAACAAATTTACTAATGAATATCCATTGTTAGCTTAGGTTCCCACATATAGCGTTTTCTATTGGACTCCAGTTCTACGCTGAACGAGGAAGCTGACCCCATAGCTCCTATAACTTTACAAAACAATAGTCAAACTGACAGCAAGAACCATCTCCAACAGAAAACGCTATTAAATATTTTTTAATCTTTATAATACTGCATTTACAACCAATTACCTATTGCGAATTTCCTCTAATCAACAGTGAAAATTTTATTTAAATCTATGTGATCAAGAAATGTAAAAAGATGTATGTAAATGTATAATTTATTAAATTTTTTATTAGATCAATAATGAATATGACAAAAGCCTTTTGGGAATTAATATCTTTTCATTAACGAAGACTTTTGTATATGATCAAGACAATCGTATTCAAAAATACAAATATTTTAAAAACATATTTAAGAATAAAGAAAAATATTCTAGTGTCCCCTTTTCAAGACTTGATTACACTTACCCCACTTAAATAACAAATCTACATTATAATTATATAATTAAAATAGTTTAATAAACTAAAAAGAGACATTTTTTTTAAATGAAAAAAAAATATTTTAAAATTTAAAAAAATAAAAGTAAAAAATAAAATCACTACTACTACTAAAATTAACGTCATTAAATACACAAGATCAGTCGATCTGAGAAAAATTTAATTTGTTTAAGTATCAAGCTATCTATGTTGTCCGGTTTTTGACATGTCAAGCTGTTGATAAGAAACGAAGAAAATTATTATTAATTATAATAATAAAAAAGGAAAAATAAAATAAAATAAAAAAATATAATAAAATAAAATATATCGAGTAACTTGCCATACCATCCAACATAATAAGAGTTGGCCAGAAGGCAATTCTCCTTCAAACCTGCCACATAGTCCACAAGTTCCTTAATTAATTCATGATCTGAAAACTGCGTGCAGACCAGGGTGAATTTCCTTTTCGCACCGTCCGAGCCTAACCCTTGGAAAAAAAAACTGCCAGGCTAGGTGCAAGTTTACCAGCACTAGTGCTGAGTAAGGGCTAGTTGTATGTCGGTTGGTAAAGTCTTTGTAAAAGTTAACAAAGGGCAAAATTGTAGAATTCACCTTGTGCCCGGCCGGATGGCCAATCAGATGACACACACACTTTCAAAGTCTTTACCAACCGACATACAACTGGCCCTCAGTGTAACAACTCGGATAATAATATAATAATAATAACAGTAACTTACTTGTGATATCACAGAAACTCTATGCACTGTGTTTAAATTACTTTATTACTTATATATACTGCACGCGCACTGCGATTTTTAATATGAAGATTTATTTCATAAGCCTTATCTTCAAATATGGTCAATAAAATTTAAAAAAATCGAAAGCTTAGCACGTTACAACTGAATTGTTATTTTATTAGCTAAATTTCAAGATTATTTTTATATAATAATGTATTGGTCACTTTAGAAAAAAAATTATGAATTTATTTAATTATATATAAATATTTAAATAAATATAAAAATAATCTTGAAATATGAAACAAATATAATAATAATATTATATATAATATAATAATAATAATTAATTAATAAATATTAATAAATTATTATAATTATAAATATTATTATATTATTATTATAAATTATTATAATTAATATAATTAATATAATAATTAATATTATATTATAATATTATTATTATATGCAGCATTCCGAGAAAATCTATCATGATTTGCTTTGCGCTTGTGATTTTTTTTATTTTTAAATATAATAGGTCATTCAATAAGTCCGTAGGATAAGTAAGAAAAAAACAAAATTTTGACAAAACTCGATTTTATTTTTCAACATAGTTGCCTTCGAGGGCGATACAACGAGTATATAACGATTTTCCAAATTTTCGATACCACTCTTATAGTACGATTTCTCTTTCTCGTAAAAATAGGCCTCAGTTTCAGCGATTACTTCATCATTGGACTTCTTTTGGATTCTGGTGTGTAATAGTGAAGCCATGTCTCATCCATTGTCATATATCGACGATAGAATTCCATTTTATTGCGGTATAACAGCGCCAAACACTCCTCTGAAGCATCGATTCGTTGTTGTTTTTGGTCGACTGTGAGCTCACGCGGCAACCACTTTGCACAGAGCTTTCGCATATCCAAATGTTCGTATAAAATGGTAAAAACACTACCATCTGATATCTTTACAATGTCAGCTAGCTCGTGCACCTTCAATTTACGATCGTTCATAACCAATTTGTGGATTTTTTCATGTTTTCTGGAATAACAGCCTCTTTTGGGCGTTCACTGCGCTCTCCATCATTTGTGCTGGTATGACCACGTTTAAATTCGTCAATCCACTTCTCTACCATTTGTCTCGATGGAGCAGAGTTCGGTAATGTTTATCAAGCCATTGTTTGGTTTCCACTGTATTTTTTTTCATCAAAAAGCAATGCTTTGTTAAAACTCGAAATTCACTTTTTTTTCAATAACAAAAGTTGCTTCACACAAAATGCTATAACTCACGAATCAATAGTCAGATTGCTGTCAAATTTATACACGTATCGTTTGAAGGTTAGTACTAAATAAAAATCATATGGAAAAAATTCTAGTAACGCCATCTATGTGTCATCCTACGGACTTATTGAATGACCTAATTCATATATATTTTTTAAATTATCTTACTTTAAGATGAGATCAAAAAAAATTTAAACATTTTTCATAACAAGAAGGAAAAAAATTATCAACTATTCCGAAAGTTAACCATTACTAAAAGCCACTAGTTCTAGTAATCCTGGAAAAAATCAAAAATATCTTTTGTTTTGTTTTGTGATTATTTCATAGAGCAGAAGAGAAAATTTGCTAGATTTCAAAATTACTTGACAAACTTTTTTTTTTCTTGTCCCAAACTGGAGTGAAGAATGGCTAAATTATTTTATTTAAAATCATTCAGCGGTTCTCATTTTGGGTAAATGGGGGGAGGTAAATTCAGGGACCGATCCGGGCAGAAAAAGCCTACATTACGTCACTGATTCTAACAAATTATTTTTCCGGGTTGGGCGTCGAAATAAAATGGGGAGATGTGGATTTATTTACATATATTTATCTTTTGTATTTATAGATATATAATATTTACAAATACATATAGGCATAGGCATATATTATATATAATTGAAGTTATAATCAATCTCCCCTGATCAAGAGGCTTTCAACTTAAAATATATATTGCATTATAAGCCTATCACATTAGGATTGTACCGAATAAATTTTTAAATAATTTTTATATTAAGTCATTCAAACTCTTAACTGTAGGCGTTTTTCTTTTTTTGTATCATTTTCATAAAATTAGAATTACTAAGTAAAATCCTACTAAAATATATGTATATAAAATTAATTATTAAATATTTTTAAAATACAAATTGTTATATATTTATATATTTATTTTATTTATTAAAACATGTATTAGAATCAATAAATGAAACTGATACAATTTATACCTTTGCTTTTTAATTTCCAATGTGTGTCCCTTATCTTTTGTTCCGTTTGAATTTTATTAAGAAATCCCCCTTCACTTTCACTTCCTTCCACTAACCAATCATATAACTTAATTCATTGAATATAGTAAACTATCATCATAGATTAATCGGCCGCAAGGCTGGGTTGTCGAAACTACTCATCCCCAATCGACTCGATCTCTTGTTATCCCTTTCAATTCACAAGTCGGACAGTAGGGGACCGAATAGGGGGGGGGGGGGGCAAGATTTTTCGATGTTCATTCATTAGGGCTTTTTTGTAGACCATCAAAACGCCATACCCTGTATGGTAAAGTAAAAACATGGGAGAAGCCTTTTGTCTTTTAAACCCCAAAATTTAAAAATCCTTTATTTGTCGGTTCAGATATCAAATTTTGAAAAAATGAAAAATCCTTTCGGGATATATTAAACAAAAATCCTATATACCATAAAATGGTAAAACTTAAAAAAATCCATGAGATAGGCTATTTCAAAAATTTCAAAAATTTACCCCTTAGTGAATATATCTCCCTTTCAGTGGGAAAATAGATTAAAATACTAAAATAAGAATTTATATATTAGATGTGACAAATCAGAGAAAAAGGAACAATTAAACACAGTGTTAAAACATGCGATCAATTGCTTAATTATATTATATTATGTCTGGGTTGATTTTGCTGATTGTGAATGATTCATTTGTATTTATTTTTTGTATAGAGTCTGATGAAGCCATAATAAAATGTCGCAAATGATAGGATATTAAAAAAAACAACTAAAAATAAGCAATTGATCGCATGTTTTAACACTGTGTTTAATTGTTACTTTTTCCTCTGATTTATCACATCTAATATCTAAATAATGGAATTGAATAACAATAATAGAAGTATTTTTATATTTTAATGCTTCACTTTTCTAAACTAAAATCAAAGCGATATCTTTTCTGGTTTGAGAGATCTTGAAAATAATTTTAGGAGCGCTTTCATCTCTTTAGGTATCACTTCATCTTTGGACATCCCTAAATCGTAGAAAGAATATACACTCCAAATTTCATTTTCTAGGTCCAGTGGCTGTGTGGTCAGTGGGTCAATTGTTTTTTATATACCAATAGAGATATTATTACATATTATTATCTACTAATATATTCGATACCTAAATAAAATAAGGTATCATCAGAAAATAAAAAGTAGTTATTAATAAAAATAAAAATAATTTTTTTACTACGAAATTTTTTTTAATTTCGAAATAATAGAAATTGTTTGATAGCTATTAATTCTAAAACCTATAAAATAAAATAAATTTTGATAATTTTAAAATAAGATGAGTAAAATTAATTTTTATAAAAAATTTGGCTATTCCTATATTGAATTCAAATGTAGTACTTCAGATAGGTTTTGAGAAGCTGTTAAAAAACTTGGTAATTAGAAAAAATAGGAGATATCTTATCAAATAAAAATAGGGTAGGACGATACAAAAATGTAATTGAAAAGTTTTTGTTTTGCCGAGAGTAGCAGAGTTGTTGATTCTCAAAGAGAAACAAAGAGGTTGTCCTCTGCTTGATGCAAATAAACATACACACATATATATCGAGATGATATATCTGTATATATATATATATATATATATTATTTATTTGTTTGAGACTATAGTTTCGAAGACTTGGTCTTCATCATCCGTCTTTTTTAATTATAAATGTTTGTTTTTCATGGAGTCAATATCGTATGGATATTGAAAATTTGATGTTCCTTCTTCACTGGTGATGGTCAGCTTAGAACTAATAAAGACATTCTTTTGGTTCACATTCAAATATAACAATATGTTTCCCTTTCTCATTGTTTAACAAAGAGAAAGGCTGACAATGGAAGGGCTTGTTTTTCTTTTTTTCTTTTATCTTTTGTTAGCAAACATTTTAAGCAGATTGCTATTTGATAATTCAATTTGGTTGTTCAAACAAAGTTTTGAATTTCTATTGAATGATTTCAAAATTTCTAACGATTCAATTGCGCTAATTAACTTTGGGTTTCTTTCTCCTTTTATTAATCTAATTCCTGTGCCTTCTGGGAAAGAGTGATTGTTTGAATTTAAATGTTCCGCAAAAGAGTTTTCATTCTTTTTATTTTTAAAATCTCTAATATGTTCATTTAATCGAATTTTCAGATTTCTCTCTGTTTTCCCTACATAGATCGCTTCGCAATCTTTGCATTTCAAACTATAAATCCCTTCTTTTTCTATATTTGGTAATTTGTCTGTTTTATTTGAACCTAAATCTTTTCCTAGAGTAATTGGAGTTTTGAATACTGTTTTGAACCCTAATTTTTTCATTTTTTTGTTTTAATTTTTCCGAAATTTGTCTATAATATGGGAGAACTATCCTAGGATTTTCTTTTTCTTTTTATTCTTTTGTGAATATATTGATTCTGGGGTTGATTTTTCAATTTTTTTAAATAACATTTGGTCTATAAGGCTTGCCTCGTACCCATTATTTACCGCGATTTCTTTAATTGTCTCTAATTCTTGTGAGTATGCTTTTTCTGACAGAGGTATATTTATTAGTCTATGTATCATTGAGTGGAAGGCTGCGTGTTTATGTGACATTGGTCTACAAGAATTTTTATTTATTACAATGTCAGTAGCTGTGGGTTTTCTATAAATTTCAAAGGTGTGTTTATTTCCGGAAATTTTTATTTTTAAAACTCAAAAAATTTAGTATTTTTTCTTTTTCTTTCTCTACTGTGAATTTTATTTTCTCATTTAAATTCAAACAATCACTCTTTCCCAGAAGGCACAGGAATTAGATTAATAAAAGGAGAAAGAAACCCAAAATTAATTAGCGCAGTTGAATCGTTAGGAAATTATGAAATCATTCAATAGAAATTCAAAACTTGTTTGAACAACCTGGTGGACCCTCAGAAGTCTAAAAATGCAAAAACTAACCACCCAATATGGGGGGGGGGGTCATAAAATGAAAATATTGGCCCTTGTACCAAACTCAACCAAATTTTGTATACATAATCCGTGGGGCCCCACAAATAGAACGAATTTAATATCCTAAGTTCCCAAGTATTTTGGAAGATATAATCATTTGCTGCCGGCCTCTGGGCGAACCGAATTATCAAGGAGCAATAGCATCTAGTAATGAATACATATACATATATATTAGTTCCGAACCCTATATATACGAGTCCGACTCTCACTTGTCCGGCTTTTTAGGTTCCTCACAAAAGCAATACGGGATCCTATTATTTATTAATTGGATGAACCCACTTCTCTTCCTTTTTCTTTCTGCTTCTTCCAGTAATACAGTCACTACAATGACTTTTCATCAGACGAGACAGAACTATTTTTCTCCAGTGTTAGATAATGTTACCTCAAAGAAATCTGGAAATCGACTGAAGAAAAAGCCGCACATTCCCCTCTCTGCAATTCGCTTCGACAATTAAAATGTGCATCAATGAAAGGCGACTGATGGCGTTATGCCGGAACATGACGAACAAGTTACCAACAATCTTTAAATTCAGAAAAAACTGAAGATAAAGACAATGCTTTATAGTCCAAATAAATGGGACATCAATTTCTGTACTCCCAGAGATCACCTTACCAGATAGAAAAACAAGAGAAATTATAGTTTTTCTTTTCTTTTCTTCAAAAGAGTGGAAAACAATTTCGGAAGGTCTGCTTTTATTTTCTTCAGTTCAATATAAATATGTATCTCAAAATCTAATTGAAAAATCTGGTTTATTGCAAGAGCGCTGACATTTTACAGTGTTCTTGCCTAATTGGAAAATTATCTAACACTTTCTAATCAGCCTGATATTTTTTAAGCTTATTGTAATGAGACTATACACCTTTAGGTAGACTAATTAGAAAATATGCAATTCTTTGCTCAATGAGCCTGGTTTCATTCATAAGATTTTTATAATAAGGCCAAGGTAGTGAACCCTTATTAAAAAGTATGCAAATAAAAAGAAATTATTCTTCAGTGCTTACATCATTAGTGAAGTGGCGGATATAAGATAGAGAGAGCACACTTATTTTTGGCGCCACCTCCGAAAAAATTGTTTTTAATTTTTGAAGAATTTATTATATCTGATTTAATTGATCGCAAAAAGCCAAATTTTTAAATTAGCATAATACATATATATTTATTTCTCATGAAAATTTATTGAAGTTTTACTTAAAATTGAATTTATGTTTATAAAAACCCTAGGAGTGAACCGCGACTCTAATATCGTGTACACCAATGGTTCCCAACCTGGGAGCGATGAGTATTCAAAGGGGGGGGGGGAATTAAAATAGTACTGTACAGTAGAACCTTAATTTTTCCAGATTCCAATTTAAAAATGAAAATATGTACTCCAATTTTTTAAACGCACGTCAATGATCATAGTCACTTCTTTGTTCTTAAAATAAATCTGTAAAAAATGTAGATTTTTTTCTATTTTATTTAAGAGGGACCGGATAAAACTGCTTTAGTTGTTTTTATATAGGGTAATAAAATTGTTTAAAATAATAAAACTGCTTTATTATTTACGCTTTACTTCAAATTAAAATTAGAATACAATGAAAATTAAAAGGGGCGATAGGTGCTAGTCAACCTCCAGAAAGGGGAGATGGGCCACAAAATGTTGGGAACCTCTGGTGTACACCCACTTCCACTTTCATTTCCAAGTAGAAGACAATAGACGAAGCGGCATTATCTAATGAAATGGTCAGCAGGCCAGCTAAAATACAATATTTATATTTACAAACTATAAATCGATGACAACTAATAAATATCCGTGTGTACCACCAGAGATCTCCCGTGTATTAGTGTTTAGCAAACAACCTGTTAATACCGTTGTTCTAAGCTAATATGGTTCATGATTACGTTTTACAGAAAAATAGCGGAAATAGAAATGGTTTCTTGTAACTTCAGCTAGCGGTATACTATTGTGAGGGTTCTCTGCTCTGTTTGTTGTGTGCGCTTGACCACCGATAAAGGATAAAGCTGAGCCGGCGTTCCAAAAGCAATAGTAGAAGAGGAAGATGAAGCAATGTGTATTCTTGCAATATTTCAAGGACAACGAAATTATTTGTTGACTAGGCCTGCGGCGACTTGAAAGTCTAGTTCATTTGAAGTTGAAGTCAATCAGTGGAGCAAGTGAGGCACGATCGTCAGCTACCTGCTTAACCCCAGTTTGGACTTTAGAAAGCAAAAGCCCTTTTGGCTTAAGCTCTTGTTTTGTTAGTGCTTGGGCAAAAAATCCAAACGAAGAATGGGAACCCATTTTTGGAGATTTTCTGGTTCGGTGAACTAATGAGACGTAAGGTAAAAATATCGCAAGATGCCTTGCCTTCTATTCACTCCCCAACTTCTAGAGGATGCCACAAAACACACAGCATTATTTGTTGTTTACGGGATCTTCTTTTCATGACTGCAATGGCAGACAAATTGTCCCGCTTTTGGCGACAGGCGCATTGTTCGAGGAAAAAGGAGACATGGAGCACTCACTCGGCCCAGCCCAGGTAACAAAAATCCCTTTTTTAACTTCTTCATCTGTCAGTTAATCAAATCATCAGCATAATAATAAACTTCTTTTCTATAGACTTTTTATATACCTAGTAAGAATAGATCGTTTTCTATTTGGCCTTCGTTCATTATTTCAATCGGAGACACCCAAACACTTTCTCACCGATATTCTAATTCGATAATATATGGGAATATGTTGAACGGTATGTAGAGAAATATATGTGAAACTAATATCAATAAAAGGAATCAATCAAAATTTATTAATTTTTATTCATTTAAGGAGGTTCTTTCGCGACAATCCACACAAAAAGTTTTAGGCTTGTAACCACTCTATAAATATGAACGGAACTAAAATTTTAGATTATGTTTTTTTAACGTGACTGTAGCACTCACACTACGAAATCTCTATATGGATACACACATATACTTGCCGGAACATTTCCAATTTTTGCATTTGTGAAAGAACTACCTTAACGCAGCCCAGTTTCGACAATTATACAAATTATCATCTTCAAGGCCCAATGGGTTAAAATATTTATTTTCTTTACTTTTATTTTGATTAAAATTTATTTATTTTATTTATTTCTTAAAAGATTGCGCATATAGTTTTAATTTGATTTAATACGTGCTGTAAATTAAACATCTTGGCCAGATGCTAATGAACTGTCTTATAAAACAATTCGATTTTCTGCATTTTTCATTGATACTTGAATTAGATTGCTTAAATTCTAAGTAATTCTTTGGCTTCAAAATTGCAGCCCAAAATGGGGGAGTGTGTCAAAAAATTAAAATTACAATCTTTTGGACCAAACTCAACCAAGTTGTATATACATAATCTGTGGACTTCTAGGGATGTAGATATATATAAAAATGGAGGTTCACGTTACCTTATATTTATTAATAATATCATTTAATCATTACTACCAATCATGGGCGTACCCAGATTTTGGAGGGGGGGAGGAAGGACCATGAGGGAACTGTAGATTACAAATAAATAAAAAAAAAAATAAAATTCACTTTTTACACAAAATTTTCGCCTACTTTCCGCAAACCTCTTGATGACTCCATATTTTCGACTAATTTGCGATGGGTCACTTTGCGTCCAGGGGAGTTTAGAACCCCCACCCCCCAAATGTAGAGGTAAAAATAAATGATTTACAGGATATAAATAAAGATGAATAAATAAATAAATAAAGATGAATAAATAAATAAATACTTGAGAAACTCTTGTGAACAGACTCGCCTCAGTGGATTAGCGTTGATGTCTGTACACAAAAGCAGGGAAATTTCAACAAACGAACTAAGCAATGAATTTGCATCAACAAAAGATAGAAGATTTGACTTTATTTTATAAATTTACCTCTTTAAAGACTTTAAAATTGTTACAATGTATCAATGTCAATGTTTTGACAAACTTGATACGAGTATAACCAGGGCCTGCTCTAAGGGGTAAGCAAGTGATGCGGCCGCTTCAGGCACCGTGACCAGAGGGGCGCCAAAATCCTCGAACAAAATGTAAAACAATAAAAAAAAAAATTAAATGATTGTAAAGGTACACTGAATATATCGAAGATTCTGCAAAATCGTTCATTTAATTAGAGGGTTTAGGAAAAAGTCATCGCTTTTACAATAAATTTTTTTTTTCACTTTTTTTTTTATTGTTTTAAATTTTGTTCGAGTATTTTGGCGCCGCCATTTGGTCGGTTTAGGTAAAATTCATCACGGGCAAATTTTTCGCAGAAGATAAATTTTACCTAAACCCACTAATTAAATAAATAATTTTCCAAAAATTTTGATGTTTCGGTGGATCTTTACAATCATTATGTTTTATTTTTGTTTTAAATTTTGATCGAGTATTTTGGTGCCCATCTGGTTGGTTTATGTAAAATTTATCGCGAGCAAATTCTTCGCTGGAAGATTAATCGCATTATTTTTTTTCATATGAAAAATATATATCAAAATGCTATTGTACATTTTACAATATCTATAATTCTATATTTATAGGATAAAAATCAAACCAAAAAACGAATGTTAGCTCAATGAAGAAAATAAAATATATTTAACCAGTTTTTAATTTTATTTTTATTAAAAAATCAACCACTCGAATCAGAAGGGCGGGAGGGGATTTAAATATTAACCTCTTCGCCTGAAAAGAGTTGTAAGATTTGAATTTTACTTCAAGACTTTAAGGAATTAGGTATCGAAAAATCAACTATCAAAATCAGAAGGTTCTGATTTGGTTTATAGAATTTAGAATAAAAATTCCCGTAAATCCATAAGAGCTGAAAGAGGAGTTTGTTCCAGGCGTGAAAATGTCTTGAGCCGACAATGGCCTTGTTAAACTCATTAACCGACTTCAAAAAAGGAGGAGGTTCTCTATTCGACTGAATTTTTTTTTTTTTTTTTTTTTTGTGCCTATGTTACCTCATATCTCCGCCAATTGTCAACCGATTTTGAAAATTTTTTTTGCATTGGGTCCAGTCTAGCTTCCGATTGGTCCCATTTTTTTCGATTTTTTTTCATAGGTATTAGACCTTTTTTATTAGGTTTGTTTAGACCTAACCTCTTTGTTTATCAACCGATTTCGATGGTTCTTTTTTTATCCGAAAGGGAGTGTCTTAGGGATGGTGTCATATTAATTTGGTCAAGTTCTGACGATATAATCACTAAAAAGAGAAAAATAAAAATTTTTAAGAAAAAACAAAAACCGACTTCAAAAAATTAAATGCAACAAATATAAAAACACACTAAAAGGTATAAAACAATTATTATCTTATTTAGTTACAACTAAACGACGAAATATTAACACGAAATTACTTTTTGAAGTTGGTGCCAAACATATACCTTTTATGAATCGCACTCGACGGATCTTACTTAGTACGTTTGGCGGGTACGCTCGCTTATAGTTTGTTTGGCACCGACTTTAAAAAGTGGTTTCGTGTTAATATTTCGTCGTTTAGTTGTAACTAAATAAGATAATAATTGTTTTATACCTTTTAGTGTGTTTTTATATTTGTTGCATTTAATTTTTTGAAGTCGGTTTTTATTTTTTCTTAAAATTTTTTTTCCGATTATAATTGAAATGTTTTGATGTTGAATAAGATATTACGATTAATATTTTGCAACAACCATTTGTGTAGGTCCAGGTTATTTAGCAGAACTACTGTTCCAACAATAAAATAAATTATATTTTAAAAAAACTAAAAAACACGCTTCTAAAAAGTACAAAATAATGTAATACTTTGAAAATTTTTAATTTTTGATTTCTTTCATTTTTTGACATTTTTTAGTATACCTACTCAAAAAAGTCTTCCTGGTAAATTTTGAAATTTTTTGATCACCGGTTTAAAAGGTATCGAATTTCGGTTTTTTGCTCACAACCTCTTCAAAAATGGCCAAATTCAAATTTTTTTTTTGAAATTTTTTTTTTTACTTACTTTTTAGAAAAAAATACAAAAAATTATTTAAACTGTTTTTATATGCGATTTTTGAATTTGAAAATTTTAATCTTCTTTTTGAAACTTTTCGATTTTTTTGATAATTTTTTATTTTAAGCTTCTATTCATTCTACAAGTTTTAAGACCGGGTTGATAGTGGGCCAATGATTATTACTATTTTTTTCGATTTTCGATTTTTTATTTTGATTTTCTTTCAACAAACTAAAATACTAATTATTTATTTTAAACACCTGTTACTTAACGATAAAAATTAATTCAAAATAACTAAAAAAAGACAACTCAATACCAAAAAGTGGTTTTAATAATGGTTAATAGCGATTTTTTTTTCGAAATTTTAAAAAATTAAAAAAAAAATAGTAATTATCATAGACCTACTACCAACTCGGTCTTAAAAGAATGAATAGAAGATTAAAATAAAAAATTATCAAAAAAATCGAAGAGTACATACAGTTTCAAAAACAAGATTAAAATTTTCAAACTCAAAAATTGCACATGAAAACAGTTTAAATCATTTTGTATTTTTTTTTCTAAAAAGTATGTAAAAAAACATAAATTAAAAAAAAAATTGAATTCGGATCATTTTTGAAGAAGCTATGAACAAAAAACCGAAATTCGAAATCTTTTAAACCGGTGATCAAAAAAATTTCAAAATTTACCAGGAAGAGTTTTTTGATGTACCTATACTAAAAAAAGTCAAAAAATGAAGGAAATCAAAAATTAAAATTTTTCAAAATATTCCATTATTTTGTACTTTTTAGAAACATGTTTTTTAGTTTTTTTGAAATATAATTTATTTTATTGTTGGAACAGTAGTTCTGCTAAATAACCAGGACCTACACAACTGGTTGTTGCACAATATTAATCATAATATTTTATTGAAAATCAAAACATTTCAATCATAATCGGAAATTAGATATCTTTTAATCCGGTGATCAAAAAAATTTCAAAATTTACCAAGAAGAGTTTTTTGATGGATACTAAAAAATGTCAAAAAAATGAAGGATATCAAAAATTAAAATTTTTCAAACCGTCTGATTTGTCGCGGAATGCCCCAGCTATAGTAATAAGTTACATTTTACGTTTATACAAAAACTTGAAGCCGATTTGAATGAGAAGTGGTTAGAATAATTTCAAACTGAGGTAGAGAAAGGGCGTTCTTTTGTTGTGAAGTGTTAGGGTAAGGACCATGATCGTGGTAGTGGTACCCGCACGGCTCAAGAAGTCCTCTCGTAGTGTCGCAATCAGACCTTCAGGTTGCCAGCATTCAAGGGACGGAGGAATGAGTGAATCCCATGCCGATGAGAGGAAGATGCCTTGGGCACTTTGACTTGGCATCCTGCTGGCCCTTCAAAACAATCCTTTCTGTCGGACAATCTTTGAAAATCTACCGCCCTTAAATCAAATTCCGTTATAATGGTAACAATTTTTTTACAGGATCCCTTGATTAGTGCGAATTTGATATATATGCGGTTTTGATTAGTGTGCAAAAAGAAATTGAGACCATCCCACATTTAATAATAAATTATTTATATTAACGCTTTTAATTATTTAGTAGTAAAATTATTTATTTAAAACTAAAAATACGATAATATAGCTTGTGTCCGTGGTTGACAACCCAAGGTTTTTTGTATAGAATACCTTTATCTTTTTCTTTAATTATTTTATTTATTTATTTATTATCTATATTATATAGTCGTATTTTTAAATATATTAAATTATAATGTTAAAAGATATATCAATAATTCAGAGGCAAGTTTATTATATTATTATTATTATAATATTAAATAAAAAATTAATTAAATAAGTTTATTCGATACTTCTAATACAGGGGGCATAAAGATCTACACAATGACATAATTTAACTAGAAAAAAACTGAAAATATTTTTTAAAAGAATTTTTTTTTTTTTTTGGATGTGTTTTAAACATTATCAGACAAAAAAAGTGTGTGTGTGTGGGGGGGGGGGGGGGGGTCAAAAATGAAAATTCCCTTTTGACCAAACTCAACCGAATTTTGTATATATATTCTGTGGACCCCCAGAAGGCTAGAAATGCAAAAACTAACCAAATTTTGTATACATAGTTTGGAATGAATTGAGTGAATCCCATGCCGATTAGAGGAAGGTGCCTTGGGCACTGTGACTTGTCATCCTGCTGGCCCTTCAAAACAATCCTTTCTGTCGGACAATCTTTGAAAATCTACTGCCCTTAAATGAAATTCCGTTACAATGGTAACAATTTTTTTTACAGGATTCCTTGATTAGTGCGGGTTTGATATATATGCGGTTTTGATTAGTGTGCAAAAAGAAATTGAGACCATTCCACATTTAATAATAAATTATTTATATTAACGCTTTTAATTATTTAATACTAAAATTATTTATTTAAAACTAATAACACGATAATATAGCTTGTGTCCGTGGTTGACAACCCAAGGCTTTTTGTATAGAATACCTATATATTTTTTCTTTAATTATTTTATTTATTTATTTATTATCTATATTATATAGTCGTATTTTTAAATATATTAAATTATAATGTTAAAAGATATATCAATAATTCAGAGGCCAGAGGAAAGGTATTTTCATATTATTAT
This sequence comes from Forficula auricularia, assembly GCA_024734495.1. NCBI lineage: Eukaryota > Metazoa > Arthropoda > Insecta > Dermaptera > Forficulidae > Forficula > Forficula auricularia. Next base: position 70,042 of record JALMQS010000873.1, on the reverse strand, counting down.
AATATTAAATAAAAAATTAATTAATTACGTTTATTCGATACTACTAATACAGGGTGGGGCATAAAGATCTACCACATTTTGAAGAGGTATAAAAAATGAAAAAATTTAACTAGAAAAAACAGAGTATATTTTTGAAAAGAACATAAAATATACATTTTTCAAAATGTTTTTTAACATTATCAGACAAAAAAAAGGGGGGGGGGGGGGTCAAAAATTAAAATTCTAGCCCTTTCGACCAAACTCAATCGAATTTTGTATACAAATTCTTTGGACTCCCAGAAGGCTAGAAATGCAAAAACTAACCACCCAAAATGCAGGGAGGGGAGTCAAAAATGAAAATTCTAGTCCTTTCGACCCAACTCAACTAAATTTTATATAAATATTCTGTGGACCCCCAGAAGGGTAGAAATGAAAAAACTAACCAAATTTTGTATACATAGTTTGTTCGAAAGGACTAGAATTCTCATTTTTGACACCCCCTCCCCCCATTTTGGGTCGGTTAGTCTAGGTCCACAGAATATGTATATAGAATTTGGTTGAGTTTGGTCGAACGGAATAGAATTTTCATTTTTAACCCCCCCCCCCCATTTTGGGTGGTTAGTTTTTAATAATTAGTAGAGGCTCTTTATTTTTTTTATTTTTTAATAAATGTAAGGTGAGCGATTCTTTCATTAAAATCTGTTCGAGAAAAATTACTAAAAAGGGCACGGATAGAATCATCTCTCTTTCTTTAGAGCTAAACCAGTGCAAGCATGTCAAATACCAGCCCAGAACTGTTTCAGACTATTAGAGATTATTTTCTTCTTTTTTTCTTCGTGTCTATTTTCTAGGAATGGCCTTTTGCCTTTTGCATTTAGACCAAAACGATACTCATTATAAAGAGAGATAATATTCAATTGTACTAAAATAAAATTCACACAAAAATGTAAAAAAAGTATTAAATGCTGAGGCTTTACCTGACGATCATAGCAAGTCTTGAAAAAGTTTTTACTTTTTTCTTTATTTCTTTGTTATTTTTAATCGCGTCAAAAATTCACTACACTTTAGTTTACAACTAACTTTACCTACACTGCACTTTATAATTTTTTAGAAATAATCGGAACAAAAAGACAAAGTTTGCCGGGACACCTGAATCATACCTTTATACCAGACGTATGGTAAGCCAACTTGTATATTTGTTTTCTACAATACTAAACTTGTGTAGAATATTTCATCATATTTAATTATATGTATTTATTTTTTGTGTACCTACTTAAATAGTGATCTTTATAATACTATATATGGGCGTTTCCCAAAGTGTGGGTCGCGACCCGCTACCGGGCCGTAGAAAAATTTTGTAAAAACACAAAAAAAAATTACATATTATTTTTTAACCGACTTCAAAAAAGGAGGAGGTTCTCTATTCGACTGATTTTTTTTTTTTTTTTTGTGTCTATTTTACCTCATATCTCCGCCAATTGTGAACAGATTTTGAAAAAAATTTGCATTGGGTTCAGTCTAGCTTCCGATTGGTCCCATTTTTTTATTGGTATTAGACCTTTTTTGTTAGGTTTGTTCAGGCCTAACTTCTTTGTTTATGAACCGATTTCGATGATTCTTTTTTTATTGGAAAGGGGGTATCTTAGGAATGGTGTCTTGTTAATTTGGTCAAGTTCTGATGATATGATCACTAATAATAACATCACTAAAAAGAGAAAAACAAAAATAATTTTTAAGAAAAAATAAAACCGACTTCAAAAAATTAAATGCAACAAATAAAATACACTAAAAGGTATAAAATAATTATTATTTTATTTAGTTACAACTAAACGACGAAATATTAACATTAAATTACTTTTTGATGTCGGTACCAAACAAACTATACCTATAAGCGAGCATACGCCTCCAAACGTACTAAGTAAGATCCGTCGAGTGTGATTCATAAAAGGTATATGTTTGGCACCGACTTCAGAAAGTAATTTCATGTTAATATTTCCACGTTTAGTTGTAACTAAATAAAATAATAATTATTTTATACCTTTTAGTCTATTTTATTTGTTGCATTTAATTTTTTGAAGTCGGTTTTATTTTTTCTTAAAAAATTATTTTTATTTTACATCAATTAGACACTAGGAATAGTGGCAAAGCCTTGGTGTACTTAAAAAATAAGTATCGAAACAGATTGGATGTCGAACCTAATTTGAGAATAAAATTAACATCATTACCTCCTAATTTGAAATTGTTATGTGATGACAAACAACATCATCCTTCACACTAAGGACAAAATATGTGGAAACAAAGTTTACTTAATTTACTAATGTTTTAAATGAATTTAATTGTTAATTTTTTAATTAGGTACTTATATTTTTCTTATATAAATATTTTGCAATTTTTGTGTATGAAATAAACAAACAAATAACTTGATTTTTATTAAAAAATAAAATTTGTTTTCTATTTGTTTTTTTCATAAAGTGGGTCGCGAAAAATTTTAAAACCTCGTACCGGGCCGAGGTCAAAAAAGTTTGGAAAACGCTGCTAATACTCGTATATCAAAAAATGACAGGCCGACACGCATATGATATACAGTATATACTATAAAGAAAAAATATAATTTGGTTAATTTAAAAAAAAATCATATTTCACACTTAATCAACTAAGTAAATTTATAATAGTGTTGCCCTTATAAAATTTTTAGATTTTCTTATAAAAATAAAATTTTAATTCGTAAGGTTTTATACTTAAGTGGATATTAATGAGGCAGTCCAAAAAAGAAGATAATTTACACTATCTTTTTATTCATAAAACCGACGTTTCGGAGGCTATTCCCTCTTTCTTCAGGGTTTTCAAAAGCCAGTGAAGGACATTGTAATTCTGCTGAGATTGAAATACAATATACTATTGTTGCTGCCACTGAAAGAGGAGACAGAGGGGAATGACGCATTGGATTTCCTTCACTGACTTTTCAAAACCCTGAAGAAGGAGGTAATAGCCTCCGAAACGTCGGTTTTATGAATAAAAAGATAGAAAATCATAGATCAAAGATGGTGTCATCTATTAAATCCGATGGAGTGGAATATTTTTAATTATATGTCAGAGGGGTTGTTTTTCACCCCCTCGGGAATCGAACCCGAGTGCCAGTAACAGCAATCCGGGCCACCTGGCTCACCTGCGGGATACGAACCTCTCTGACATATGCAAACGCGTAAAATTATTAAAATTAATAGATGACACCATCTTTGATCTATGATTTTCTAGTAAATTTGAATCTATTACCATCGGCAAATTAATATCTTTCATAATAAAAAGATAGTTTAAATTATCGTCTTCTTTTTTTGGACTGCCTCATCGATATCCACTTAATTCACTTATCAGTCCGTCTCCAAAAATTACTCCAGTTTTATACTTATTTTTAATATATAGATATAGAGCGGTAGAAATTTTATTTCGTCTAATTATCTCTAGCAAAGAGAAGCCAAAATAAAAAAAGTTGTAAGACAAGGATGTGTGCTGTCACCCATGATTTTCAACTTATACATAGAAGAAGCGATTAAAGAATTCAAAGACAAAATTGATACAGGTATCGAAATCCAAGGTCAAAAGATCGTTTTGTTAAGATTTGCCGATGACATTGCCCTTCTAGGAAGCAATAAAAAAGAATTAGAGGACGCCTTGAATGGAATTAACCAAATCCTAATAGAAGAAATCAAAATGAAAATAAACAAGAATAAAACGAAGGTCCTAGTATGTACAAAAAAAGAACAAACGAAACAGGAATGCATCAAAATTAACCAAGAAAACCTAGAAGGAGTTAAGGAATTCCGCTACCTAGGAAGTAAAATAACATGGGATGGGAGAAGCGAAAACGAAATTAAATCAAGAATTGCCCAAGCAAAAATGGGGTTTAATTCAAAACAAAAACTACTATGCTCCTCCTCAATCAGCTTAGAAAACAGGAAGTTGCTATTGAAGACATATGTATGGAGCATAGCCATGTACGGGTGTGAAACCTGGACAATTAGAAAAGCGGAGAGAAAGAGATTAGAGGCTTTCGAAATGTGGTGTTACAGAAGAATGATGAATATCAAATGGATGGATAAAATTACAAATGAAGAAGTTCTTGGAAGAATCGGAGAAAGAAGAACCTTGTGGAAGAGTCTGAAGAAGAGAAGAGGTCAGATGATGGGGCACACACTAAGACATGGGGGATTGCTTAGGGATATCTTGGAGGGGAGGTGGGAAAGAAGGGAAGGGGAAGTCCCAGATTAGAATATTTCAACCAAATAATTGGGGATATGGGATGCCAGACATTTAGAGAGGTCAAACAGCTGGCGGGGGACAGAGTCGAGTGGAGACGGATTGTTGCATCAAACCAGTCTTAGGACTGTATACTCAATGATGAATTATCTCTAAAAATATTACTATTTTCACCTCTTACTCAAGGAAAAAAATTATACAAAGAAATGGAATGCTCCAAGTCAATAAAGATTTTAAACATTTTAAATCGCGATTTTTTAAGTCATTGTTCAAGCTTGGTCTGGTCCAGAAACGACAAAGGACAGAGGGGGCCGGGGGCATAACATTTGTATCCCCTCCCCTTCATTTTTAGATGTGAAATTATACAAATTTCAAATATATACCAGATGGCCAGGTATTTCATAAAAAATATACCAAATTCAGGGGACCCGTGGATTTCGCCCACCGTTTCTCCTCTCATCGGCCTGGTATTGTCTAGAGATTAACTTTCTTTCCATAGAAGAAAGAGCGGCAATATTGAAGAGTTGGAAGAAGTCGATGTTATTTATGGAGAGAGTTTTTGGCCGCTTCTTGAACACTCAACCTTTTAAATACCGTTATAGCAGTCACAAATCGAAACAACTAAATAACAAAAGCTTCTGTATAAGTTACAAAAAAATATTGATGATGTCAACCACAAAGGTGACGAATCGGCCACAACCTAAGAAACCATGAATATAATAAACAAAAAGAAGATAAAGATCTTTTAACTCAAGTCTCACTTGGACTCCAGACCACTCTAGAGATTCAGAAATGAATAATAGTGACTTGGTGATAGGGGTTTGATTTAATTAAAATAATAATAAATTGATAATTAGGCAACGCGAAATTTATTTTAATTGAATATTAAGGTCTTTTTTATTATTCATTGAATATTTTAATTATTTTTTTTTTCAAAAAATCTGAAGGGGGCTTAAACTCACCATACGCCACTACAAAACAAACAACTACCCACTTATATAAGTTAGAGATTTTGACTAATAGTGAAATCGTCTGATTATTAAATCTTAACTTAAGGTAGTTCTTTCACAAATGCAAAATTCAAAAAGTCTTCGAAACTTGGAATATAAGTCATTAAAAGCATAATAAACACACTGTTAAAATTTGAAGACGATTTACCAAACCAAACATGAAATAATTGCAATTCAAAATGAAATTTTTTATATATGGTAGATTGGGAAAGGGTGGGAAAATGGTCATTATTTTATTTTTTTTTATTGAAGGACTTTCACCATCTTGGTGAAAAACTAATATTTGTAATAATAATATATTCGGAGTAACTTAAAAAAAATTGAAATTATTTACCTCGTAGTTTTGATAAAAAATAAAAAACAAACATATTTGGGTGATTATTTTTAGTGGAGGGGATATAATATCGATGGCTTGGAAACGGTCCATTCATAAAGAGAATATAGTAATGTAAAAAGTACAGTCACGTTAAAAAACATACTTATCCTAAAATCTTAGAACCGTTCATATTCATATACGAGTCTAAAACTTTTTGTGTGGATTGTCGCGAAAAGAACCTCCTTAAGCTTTATTTTATCTTATTTTGATTTATTTTCTTCAAATAATACTGAAAAATTATTTTAACAATTTTGTTCCAAAACAAGCTTTCAAGACCTAGGAAAAATACTCTAGGAAGATGAAATTCTCGTATATAAAAACATCGTACATTAGAACTAAATTTTTTCGACAACATTTTATTCCGTTATGTCAATTTTTTTTTTGAAATTATAAAACTCTGTTCTCTTATATTTTAAGTATGGGGGTGGATGATCTTTCCGGTATTTTTAAAAATAAAATAAGATTTTTTTTTCTATATTTACAGTTCTTTTATCTCACCATCTACAAGGCCCAAATCCGCCCCTGTATCGAATACGGCTCTCATCTGTGGAGAGGAGCCTCAAAATATTCTCTTGCTACCCTTGATGCAATTCAGAAACGAGCCATCAGGCTAATTGACGATTCTACCCTCACCGACTCCCTCGACTCGCTGGCTCATCGAAGAGATGTCTCTGCCCTTTCCCTTTTCTATAGATACTATCACGGCAGGTGCTCTGATGAGATAAAATCAATAATTCCCCCCAAAGCATGCTTTGCACGCAGCACACGTTTTGCCGACTCCCAACACTCTTTTGCGGTCAAATTGGAAAAGTGCCGGACCACTTCATTCGCGAATACATATATCCCCATGACTTCAAGGAACTGGAACTCTCTCCCAGCCTCTATCTTTCCCAGCACCTATGATCTTCAAACCTTCAAAACCAGGGTGCATAGACACCTACGTCTACACCCTCTCACTTAATCAACTTTCCCTTCTCTTCGGTAATGCAAGGGTCTTTCGAGATCCATAGGGGCTACATCTTTACTGGTGCACCCCTTCTTGCATTCGATTGCATTAAAAAAAAAAAAAAAAAACATATATAGGGCCTTCAGTTTCATAAAAGTAGGATGACCCTATGCTAGAGAAGACCCTGGAGTTAGCTCTCGAAATGTGTTTGATAAAAAAAAGAGAGGGTGATCTCAAACTAAACCTCCCTATATTTTACTCTCCGAAATTGATGGGTTAATCTTTTTCCTGGGGATAACCCTGTGTTTATTTACCATACATTAGAAAAGCATTTTATATGTTAGAGTTTCAAATCAAAATAATTCAAAACAAATCGTTTTATTATTTATTTTTATAATATTATTATTATTATTTTTTTTATATAATATTAAAAAATAAAGCCAAATATACCTATATACATGTATATAGAATTTTAATTTATGTTAAAACGGAACTAAAATAAAACAAAAAAATTATTATATGTATATTTTTTAAAAGTAAATATCTATTAAATTAAATTAAAAAATTTTAAACTAAAATCGAAGAAAGCAGATATTTCTAATAAAATAGTTTCCTAATTAAAAGGAGATATTATTAATTTCCATAGGGCCCGTAATTAAGAAAGGGGGTCTTTCGTATATAATTATAAAATATTTTATTAAATATAAGAAAAGGGCCAGGTGTATGGTAAAGGCATGTATACGGCCACATCAGTTTATTTTGAATCAATTTTAATTATACGGTATATTGTCAAAATCTTAAATAATACTTACAAAATAACCTTAACATCAATTTAATATTATTTTTTATTTAATTATTCCCGTTTCTACAGATAAATTCGTTTTTGAAAAAAAATATGTTTTTTTTATACAAATAACTAAAATGCAGGGAATTTCGCCGCTGGGGACAATTTTTTTTCGGGGTGAGTTAACTCGAACCCGATTTTGTTTTATGAAAATCAAATTGTATGAAACTCCAGGGTAACTCTCAACCCAGAGTTGAGTAAGTCGCGGATAATTTTTTTAATGAAACTGGCCCATAGAAAGCCAACAAAAGTTTTATCGTCCGCAATTTATTTCACAGGCAAAGTCGCCGATATAGCTTTAAATTTTGGAAGACCCTTACATTAAAATGAAAGTTTTTGCCGAGAGTAGCAGAATTTTTATATATTGAAGGAGACAATAAAAGAGTGTGTCTTCTGCTGGAAGTATACATTTTATTTATTTATAACGAGACTATAGTTTCGACGGCTTTGCCCTCTTCATCAGTCTATTACAATGGATTCACAGGAATTAATTTATGAATGACCCTTACATTACTGAAGAGAGGAGAAGTCATCAAGCGCAAGGGTGGAGAGATAAGTGTGTGCACCCAGGTCATGAATGATTTAAGATTACTTATGTCGGGAAAAAAGGTAAATTTCCTGAAGTCATGGGTATAAATGAATGTGCAAAATAAGTGGTTCGGCACTTCTCCAATTTAATCCCGAAGAGGTGTTTTAAGCTGGCGAATCGGGTGCTACTCGATGGGAGAGGGGGATATTCACATGCCGTGAAAGTATCTATTAAATAGGGAAAACGCAGAAATGCTTGTTCCAAGGGCCAGTGAGTCGAGTGAGGCGATATTTTAAAGTTGGTTCTTGGATTTTGAAATTTCTTAAAATTTAAATCTTAATACTTTAAACTTTAAACATATAACAAATTGTTTGCGATTGCTTATCTAAGCAAGTGAGCAGCTCACCCCAATTTGAGCCTTAGGCAACTCAAAATGAAATATAGTAATTTGAATACACAAACGAACAGTTTTAGCTTACTGACTATAAAAAGCTCTGTTTGGAATATTTTTTCCGAGGGGTGAACCGCGATTGGAATTAGGTGTACACCGTCTTTGGAATTTAGAGGAATTATTTTGGAATTCATTAGATGGTGCCCCTTCATCTATTGTCTTCTACTTAGAAATGAAAGTGGAAGTGGAAGTAGGTGTACACTATATTAGGTCGCGGTTCACCCCTCGATTTTTTCTTTCTAGAATTAAAAGCGGATTTTTAAAAATAATTTATATAAAAAATATATTATCGAAAATTTATTCTCTATAAGAATAAATTTCTTATTAATTATTTATAACATATGTATATTTATAATTTGTTTCTTTTGTCCAAGAGTTTCGTTGAGAGGAACATACTGGTTTTCATATTTTGAAAATTATAGAGATATTGACTCCTAGGTGCAAACGAGACACTAACGAAAGTTGCAGCTTGAGCCCGACGACATCATGGATGTTTCCAGCTGGTGTCTTCATAATCTTTAAATTTTGCCGTTCTGTAATGGATTTTTGTTTCCTTGCAAATATTTAAATTTTCCTTAAAAAGAATAAAAATGTATATAGTTATACATCGGCCAGCTTCTGCCAATAGGCTAATAGCCAATACCTATTCTCAATTTCGAAACCTTAATCTTTATGAGTATATTTAGGAGTTGCCTTTCTAGGGAAATTAATGGCTCGCAAATCCCAGTATCTTCCTTTAAAGACTTTGTCAATCAATTCCAATAAATAGAATGAGCCATGCACTCAACACCACTAAAATTGAATAGCTAAACAAGTGCCTACAACTCTTCAGAGCAGATCACGCTACATTATTTTTAAATTCCATAGTCCTTATAGAACTGATGCTTGAAACATCCTAATGCTATTCCATTGACTTCTTATATACTAAACATAACAAAAATGACATTTTTAATTATTTTTAAAAAAATATTAAAACGTCGAGTATGCGTGATCCCATTTCGACCAAAATCTAATCAGCTCTTAATATCAATATAGGTAAGACAACTAAATATGAAATTTTGTTGTGATATTCTTATTGGTTTTCGAGGTGAAGGGTAAAAAAATAAATATAATCACAAACAGACATTAAATACAAATAATTAGTACTTCAAAAAATATTTATTTTTTATTGTTCACTATATAAGGCTGTTTTATATTCATTAAAGCGAGATATTTTGAACTCTTATATTCAATTCTTGAAAAATTATTCGAAATTAAACACTCAGCAGTTTTTATTTAAAATATAGGTATAGTATGAGGTATGCCTATATATATCGATATATAAATAATTTAGTAACACCACGAAATTTTAGAAATGAAGATAAAATCTTTGAGTGAAATATTTAGCACGATATATAGTCACAGGGTAGCCAATTGTCCCAGATTGCTAATTTTTGCACTCGAATCCGACTCCTGAGAGGGTGAAAATAGCCCTTTTGAATATAATAAAAAATAATCTATTCCATCTAGAAACTAGTAGATGACCTTGTGATTTCCTTTTAGTTAGATCTACTTATTTGTAAATGCTACTGGAAATAAAGGTCGAATCATATGGTCTATTCAAAAGAAAATCTAGATTATATTTTTATCTACATCATCTCTGGTACATCTCTGGTTATGGGGAACAAAATTCTGAGTCATACTATCACACTATACAGTTAATAATAAATGATTTTAGAAGAAGTTTTTTATTCATGTTAATAATAATAATTAAATGGTTTTATGGTATTTAACTTGGTTTCTCTGTTTGTTGGTTGATTGCGGTAGTAGAATTCTGTAATCGTATTTTGACCCCCTTCTACTGGTTTAAAATTTTTTTTAATCTTATGTATATATTGACGATGATAATACAATATTTCATCAATTCTAGAAATTAATCGGAAAAAATATAACGTATATATTTAAAAATAATATAATACAATAACTCTCACGGCTTACAAGATATTATTTAAGCCAAAAAATATTTTCTCTATGTGATACTGGTGTTTCTCATTACCCAATATCAATTCGGTAAAGGTACAAATTGTAACCCTAGAATGTTAAAATATGAATTTATTAAGAGACGTTATCAAAAAACACACATTTACATTTAAATTTTCTTTATAAAAAGTAAAAAATCAATTGTTCCTCAGTACAAAAAGATTTCCATACGCACATGTGGCTATTATAAGTTAAAATGTGATTGATATATCGTCTATTATTTATTTTGATTGAAAAGATTTTACTTTGCCAAAAGTAGCATAGTTGATGAAGAGGACTATTACAACAAAACGAATTGACTACGTCCAATCGGGTATTTGAACCCATGAAAAATAACAGATAGAATATTTCTAATTAAAAAGAATTAACAAATAAATCTTATATATTCATTATTGATTGCTTCTAGTATTATAAATAAATACAATTCTTTAAAAAAACAATCTCAAAACGTGTATTAGAATTCCAAAATTTTCTGGAAGAATTCTCCCTTTTTCAAAGGAAATTTGGAAACATTAGTTGCTTTAAGGTAGTTGTTCCGCCAAATGGGTTTTCTTAGGATTTTTTTGAAATTTATACAGATTATTATTTAAATACTTCTGCATCGATTAGTAGCAAAACGAAATTTATGAACAATCCAATTCCGGAGATATTAAATTTCAAAAATCGAGTTTTTCAGACTCTTTAACATTGCATTATACGGGATATCGGAAAATTTACATACATATTTAATTATAATTAAGAAACTCTTCTTACAATTTTTATAAAAAACTAAGCCAACATTAAACAATAACCAATACATATTTTAAGACAATTTTGATTCATAGTTACAACACAGTTTCTGAGATAATAAGGAATAAATAATGAAAAATGAAAAAATTTAGACTAAAAACAATTTGGCAACAGCGCATTTATTTAACCAGCCAAAGATGCATGCGCTAGATTTTTTCAAAATTATAATTTTCATAAGGTGTAACGTAGGCGTGATTACTTTTGTTAAAAAATAACAAAATTTTATCTGTCATTTTAATATAACAATATTCAATCTCTTATAATGGTGCCAAATTTGTCAAACGAGCACGGGATTGGCTAGAATTGGTACATAAACAGCAAAAACTTTTGGGCTTATGAACTATGAATCCTTATTGTCTGTTCTATATACTCTAGCATTAACATTTTGCTAATATTGTCGAGAAACAACTACCTTAAAAAGGAAATATAAATCATCTATGAGATTTCTTTGTATTGGACTAAATTAAATGAATGTGTTCAAAAAAATAGTCTTTATTTAGATCGAATAAATCATGAACAGAAAAATCAATAAACATTAGTTTCCCTGGAAAAGGGTAAGTACGTAGTATATAGAGTCAATGAATATAGAAAAGATAATACTTTCCCCTTCAAGAATATCATTTCTTTTTCGGGCCAATTTCAAATTTTGATTTATATTTTCATTTTAAGGTAGTTGTTTTGCGACAATACTAGCAAAAAGTTAATGCTAGAGTATATAAAACAGACAATAAGGATTCATAATTCATAAGCCCAGAACTTTTTGCTGTTTATGTACCACTACTAGCCTAATCCGTGCTCGTTTGACTAAATCTGGCAACACTGTCCGAGCTTGTATATATTTTATCATGGAAATGTCAGATAAAGTCATTATAAAGGAGGATTTATAAAACAAAAAGTTCTTAATAAGCGATTGAAAGCTGTTGCGAAATGGCTGAAGCGAAAAAAAGTCAAAAAAAGTACTAAAGTTAACCCACTTTTTAGGTTAAATACATCCGTTGTTGTCAGCTTGTTTGTAGTGTAAATTTTTCATTATTTATTCATAATTTATTAATTATTATCTCAGAAACTGTGTTGTAACTATGAATTAAAATTTTCTTAAAAAATGTATTAGTTATTTTTAATGTTGGTTTAGTTTTTTATAACAATGGTAAGAAGAGTTTCTTAATTATAATTAAATTTGTATGTAAACTTTCCGATATCCCGTATAGAGCAATGTATAAGAGTCTGAAAAACTCTATCTTTGGAATTTAATATCTCCAGAACTATATTGTTCATAAATTTCGTTTTGCCACCAATCGATGCAGAAGTATTTAAATAATAATATGTCTAAATTTCAAAAAAAATCCTAAGAAAACCCATATATGGTGAAACAACTACCTTAAAGCAAAATATTTTTCCAAATTTTCATTGATAAAGGGAAAATTTCTCCCGCAAAGTTCGGATTTTTACTGAACGTTTGTTTTGAGATTATTTCATATGCATATATTTATTTTAATCAATCAGAGGACAACCTCATTAATTTATTCTTTTTAATCTTCTATAAATTAATTTTTTTTGGGTACTGTTAAAAAATTGTAATCGTATTCTTTTGTGTTTGTTTTTGTACATTATTTGCTGTTTTATTCCGAATTGAAGAAGAAATTAAACAAAGAGAAATGTTTTGAAAATTTCTTGGTTTGGGCATATTCGAATAAGTATTTGGAATGGAGAGGAGTTGAAAAGCCAGGGGGTTGGGGGGCTCGATTGCAATTAATTCGAGGCAAGATGGCGGCGGCGGCCATTGGAGCATCCAAGTGATGAAAGCCATTGCTGTTGCTATTGTATTCCAGGTAGAGGGTAGGAGGGTAAAGGCAGCCCTTGGCCAGTTCATTATTCTCTCACCACACATCTGGCAGATAATCCCTGAACCCTAGATGTCGAGGGGGCCCATCTCAAAACAATATCCTGCCAACTCTCTTGATCGTAAACTGTGTATTGCATTTCAAACGCACTGACAAATTGGCATTTCACTTCTTGATGCAGCTTTGGTGCTTTGGGGGCTGGGCCAGCAGAAGGCACCCTCGGACCTCTGACAACTATTTACTCCCCAACTTGTCAGTGCGCCAGGTTGCTCCCATAATAATATGTAGGCTTGGAGAGCGTTTAGTTGATTCTTTTTTTTATAAAAGAGCCGCCCGGAGGGCTGCCTTGGGCCAACCCTGGCAGATGAGCAAATAAATGGAGCAGGAGACAATGTTGGCAGCCGTTGACTTGCGATGACTTGAACGAACGAGGGTCCGACAGGGAGGACAACTCAATTTGACTCAAGCACCCCCCCCCCCCACCCCAAATCAATCCACCCCTCGATCCGTGGAGACATTTATTTCCCATTCATAATTAATAAACAAAAATTTAATTTTATAAGAGAGTTATTTATTGAGAGAGAAGTTTCTGCTTAAACCATCTAAATTACACATTTTTAATGAGAACATCTCATCAGAATGCATAACGTTTCAACACATTTGTGCCCATAATTATGAAAGTGGTTTACGTCATTGATTGTTAGTTTCGAGATATTTAAAGTTTTATAAAATAAACAAGATTCGAATTCTGTATGAGACAACTAGAAATCCACTTAACGGTTCAATTTTTAAGCGATTTTTCAAAACCGAGAACTTATTACTGTACTTTTTAAATGGATGGAACATAAAATATGAAAAAACTAATTTTTTTAATTTTTTGACTTAGTTCACTTTCATGATTATGGGCACATTTTTCTACAAAGTTGTTCTCAAGTGCTGTTGGAGAAGTCGGTTAAAAGAGTGAATTTCTCACTAATACAATCTATAGGTAGCTTAAGTCGAAATTTCCCTTTCTAATAATTCCATCATTAAAGGTTCAAATCTATAAGACAATATGTTTTGTAAAATGTTTTCTTTCAATAGAGGCATAAAAAGTTTTTTTTTTCGAGAAATTTTAAGGGGATTATATTTTTCTCTTCTAATTAAAATACTCGATTAAAAAAATTAAAATACTTGCCGAAGTGAAATTTATTCTACTATGAAAATTCGAGAATTTTCCATACGGCGTAAAATTTTACTTTTTATGGAATGGGGGGGGGGGGGGTAAATAGTTAGTTTTTAGTAGATTTTTTTAGGCCTCCAATACTATACTATATTCCATTTAGTTAGTGAGTAGTCCATTTTTTTCTTTTCCGTTTATCGGCGCGTTGGCTACCATGGTCATTTGAGGCATCAGATAGTATATTCTCCCAGATAAAAATTACAACTATAGAACGAAAAAAAAGCTAAGCTAATTAATAAATAAATTCAACAAGTAAAGTCTGAAAGCATTGGATAAGTAGTAGCCTTTAAATGTATTTTAATAGGTCTAATATCTCTAATAAGTAATTTTTTATGTTTCTAATGTAATCCTCCCCTTCCAAGATATCGCTTGAAAAAATGTCATGTTTAATTAGTCCAGTTTGAGTATGTAGTATGATAATTTTATCATGTGTTATTACAAAAATTGAAGAATTTTTCGTAAATGCAAAACTTTTCTAAAAATTTTTCTTTAGCGGAAGGATGGCGTATATAGGGTTGTTTTCGTTCTCTCGGGAATCGAACCCGAGTGCCAAAATTAGAAACCCGGGCCCTAGGAGAGTAGTCAGTGTGAGATCCTGTGACAACCTTCTGTGATTTCCTTTGAAATTTAAAGTCTGTTTCTATCGGCAATTTATAATCTTATATCTTTTCTTATTTTCTCTATTTAAAATATGCTATTAATAAAAAGTATAATTCTCAAAGAAATAAAATTTTATTTTCAAATTAAAATAGTGACATTTTTAATAAAGGGGATTTTAAAATTTCCTCTTTGCAAGTAAAAGTCAAAAAGTGAATTGTTTCCAGACATTTTAGAGAAATTATATTTTTCCATTTCTATTTAAAAAAATCCTATCAATAAATGTAAAATCCCTTTCCTCTGTTGTAAAATTTTCTCTTTTAAGAGAAGAGGGTACAGAGTTAATTTTTTTAGATATTTTAATAATATTATGGTACTAATTATATTTTTTATATTCATATATATATCTTTTTATATTAATCGAGCAATTCTTTTATAAATCTATATATAGAATCGGTTTCTCGAAAACGGCTCTAACGATTTGGATGAAATTCACGGGTTAGGGGGTTTTTGTGTCGACAATTCGATCTGTAACGGTCTCATCTTCGGCTAAGTTGTTTTTGATGGGTTTTTTGTTAATTGAAATAATTATTCACAGGTGGTTGTTTGAATAAAAATTTATAATTACATTTTTTCAATTTTCTTTTAATAAAATTAATTGTTTTTTTATTTTAAATTCTACTAATAGATCATTATAAATATTATTATATATTAGAATTTGCTAATTAATTAATTAAAGGTATTTTTCTATAAAATAATTTATTAGAATATCAATTTCATTCTCTTAAAGAATCCGACAATTCGAGGATCGTACTCCTTCTTCAGGATTTAAAAGGGTCAACGAAAGAACCTCCGTGTATATTAATATATTATTTTTAATTGCAATTACATTCAAAACTTTGTGGCCAGTGATACGTCTTGATGATGGCCATAGCGGGTGTAAACGTTGGTAAAAATATAAATTAAGTTTTATTTCAATTTTATTTTATTTTGGCTGCGATTAAAAATCGACCTTTTTACCTGAATTTAAAATTAAAAATAATATTAATATATCGCTTTTAACTGAATCAAAAAATTACCGAGCATCGCTCGGTGTTCCAGGTACTATTTATAATATGCTATTAAAAAAAGTGTAATCCTCGAAGAAATTAAATTTAATCTTAATCTTAAATTCACAAAATGGCACCCTTTATAATTAATGTAAGTTTACAAACATATTTCTCTTTTGAGTGAAGTGAGAATTAATTATTTTTCTCGAGATTTTATAGAAATTATATTATGTCATTGCTATTTAAAATTTTCTATTAATAAAAGTTTAATCCTTGAGGAAATGAAAATATTTTTTTAAATAATGGAAAATTTTTTGCAATAGGTACTCTTTGTGAAATTTTCTCTTTTAGGGAATAAATGGAATAGGACTGACAATGTTTGCAGCCGTTGACTTGCGATGACTTGAATGAACGAGGGTTCGACATAGGACAGCTCAATTTGAGTCAACCCCCCCGAATCCAACCAACCCTTTGACCCTTGGGAACATTCATTCCCCATTCACAATTTTCAATGAAATAAAAAAAATTATAGCATAAACAATAAAAAAAAAAATTATATATTTTGGGTCTAAATGTAAATAATACAAATAAACATAAAATTGGTTAAATTCATGCCTATATAAAGATTTTATCATTATTTCTATTATTTATTTAATTAATTATTTTTAATGTATATGTTATAATTTATTCATTAAAAAGACCGATATTTGGAAGTAATAATATAGTCCTAATATATATATATAACAAGGGAAAATGGTTTTTTTTAATTGTATTGACTCATCTTGGGTGTATGCCATACGATAAATCAGTGCTTTTCAACCTGTGGTTCGCGACCCCCTTGGGGGTCGCAGAAGCTTCAGTAAAAAAACAAAAAAAAAACAACCACGCCAAATCGGACAGTTTGAAAATTTTAATTTTTGATTTCCTTCATTTTTTGACATTTTTTAGTACCCATCAAAATACTCTTCCTGGTAAATTGTGAAATTTTTTTGATCACCTGTATAAAAGATTTCGAATTTCGTTTTTTTGGCTATTTTTTTTTTTTTTTTTTTTGAAATCTTTGTTTTTTACATACTTTTTAGAAAAAAATTAATTTAAAGTGTTTTTATGTAGAATGAATACAAGTTAAATATTATCAAAAAAATCGAAGAGTATATACAGTTTTAAAAACAAGATTAAAATTTTCCAACTCAAAAATCGCATATAAAAACACTTTAAATAATTTTTTGAATTTTTTTCTAAGAAGTAAGGTAAAAAACAAAAATTTCAAAAAAAAAAATTTGAATTTGGACCATTTTTGAAGAATTTATGAGCGAAAAACTGAAATTCGATTTCTTTTAAACCGCTGATTAAAAAATTTCAAAATTTACCAGGAAGAGTTTTTTGATGGCTACTAAAAAATGTCAAAAAATGAAGGAAATCAAAGATTAAAATTTTTCAAACAGTCCGATTTGGCGTGGAATGCCCCATTTTTATTAAGAAAATTTCTCAGACCCCACTTCTCCGATAAAAAACTGAGTCGACGAAAACGAATCGAAGAAAAATATCTGTTATAGGTACTTAATTGTGTATTTAGTCGATAGATAAAAATTAAAAAAATTAATAAAAATGTTGTCAGGATTTGATATTTGTAACATAATAAAATACAAGTTACAAATAGCACGGGGTAGTGAGTCGCGAAATTTTTTTCATACTAAGTGGATCTCGTCATGAAAAAGGTTGAAAAACACTGCGCCAAATAAATAAATAATAGAGGCAAATCCAGAAACACCGTTATTTTACATAAATACAAAGATATATTTGTTATAATGACCAGAGATGTGTGAAATAATTAGAAACTGCATTAAATTAACTCAACATAAGATTTATATTTAAATTTTTTCACTTTATATCAAAACAAATACCGTATTTGGTCTCTCTAAATTCTCTTCTAATAGAATCGATAAAAATATCTTGGAAATTAATAGTTTATTTTTCTATTAAAATTTCAAATGATGTTTTTCGTTCTTATAATAGTTATAATATAAATTTACTTATCATTTTCCAATAGTCTTATTTTTCCGGTCAATTGTTTTGGTATAGGAGGCAAGGCCCCTCTCCCGTCCCTTCCCATAGCCAAAAATGTCTGTTAGAATTAAGGAGGTCCTTTCGCCGCCAAGGTTAAATAAAAAAATATTAGATTAGAACTATAACTTAATTTTTTATAATAGTTTAAGTCTCTATCTATGATTTGGTGAAGTTTGAATCACACATTAGCGAGCAAATTTTTGAAAATATAAACATTTTCTTAGGTCTTATGGAAAATTAAGATCTTGACCCTTTCTCTTGAATTATATTACGATTAGTTGAATAGTTAAAGTTAAAAAAAAAACAACTAAAAATTAGCTAAATTTTTCTAATTTTTCTAACTGATATGACAAAGAATAATTCATCTATCAATGAGAAGTGTTTTGACCGCGCTTTATTTGAAAAAGATATTTTATCACTGATTCGTGATTGAATCAAATGTAGAAAACATTCGGTTAAAAATTAGCTTTTTGAAACATGCAGATTTCTTTTTTTCCAATAAAATATATGATTGACCGACGAATTTACTTAGATATTTACTTTAAAAAATAACATAAATGCTATGATTGGATTTAAACATAAACAGTATTAAATAAATTTTTATAATTTTTCTCATTAATATATCAAAGAATAATTGATACATCAATGAGAATTGTTTTTGCCCGAGCTTATTTGAAAAAGATATTTAAAATATAACATCTGAGATTTCAAATTCACTTGGTGATCCATCCGAATGTCTAACGGGTTATACGCGAAATGACGTTGGATTGTAGCTAAGTGGATCACATCTTTTTCTCTCTTGGTCCAGACTTAAGACTCCGCAGACTCCAATAGCGTAATCCGCAGTAGTCTCGCGATAAATATCTTTTTCAAATAAGAGCGGTCAAAAACAATTCTCATTGATGTATCAATTATTCTTTGATATATTAATGAGAAAAATTATAAAAATTTATTTAACATCATTATTTCAAGTTAGAAATATATAAGTTCAGATATTATTTTCACTCAATATTTGACAAAAATTCCCTACATTTGATTCGCGATTGAATCAAATGTAGAAAACCTTCGATTAATAAACAGTATTAATACAACGCATTGGCAAATCATACAAGACTTATTATCAGCTGATTTGAATCAATCAAACTAACTTTTGTATTATTAAGGAGGTCCTTTCACTCCAGTTGAGTCAAAAGAAGTGTAGTATCTAATATTTAATAAAATAAGTTAAAATACAAATGAAAAATAATAGAATTAAAAAAATAAATAGTATGAAAGCCTGTTTCGCTATTTTAAAGTAAGCTGAAAAATTCTCTTTTCCATCTTCTGTCTAAAATAATAATAGGTCGATTGGACATTTAATATCATTTTAGTCAGAAATGAATTTACTTATTTCTTGTAATTAACCAACAGTTCGCAGTAGTTGTAAATGGTCACCTATCCAAGAATAGCTGTTACTTAATTTCCCTTATCTATGTATTAGATGCTTATATTGGGTATATAGTATATTGGCAATGCATTTGGTCAATCGAAATTGTATCTATACCTATTTGTGTTGCTCTCTCATTTAAAAAAGAAAAAAAAATTCTAAATTACATTTTATTTAGGTATTGAATAAATTTCTGCAGATAAAAGACAACCAACGAATAGATATTATTACAATTATATTTTATCAACTAAAATTTATTTCTGCAAGTATAACATTACAATATATAAAAAATAAGTACTAATATTAGTAATGAAGCTGTTGAAGCTTTTATTTTGTGATTAATTTTGTTAAAATAGTATTTAAAAAACAAATAAATATTTAGATATCGAATAACAATTTTTTAAAATTTTAAATAAATATTAAAATCTCAAATTTCAATTTTTAAAAAGATCAATTATATGTTTTTTAAAAATCGGTTAATTAAATACCCTTTATATTTTACCTAATAAAATTTCGAGTGATGAGCAGAGCTCGGTTTCTAAATATTTCTAATTTAAAAATTTTATATGAGATGGCAGCCACTAATTTTTAAAAGATTTTAAATAAATATAAAAATGCCAAACAAAAAAATATTCTGTAGATGTCTAATTGGCTTTTAGAATTGGAATAAGCAGATCGAGTGCGAGCCGGACTTGCATACCGAAGATTCCGTAACTTATAATTAGAGACCGAATTTTTATGCAGTAAAAATTGCGAAATTATGCAATACAATTTGCAGGTAAAATTGCTAAAATATGCAAGTAATATGGAGAATACGCCAATATTCGAAAGTATTCTGAGAATCAGATATGGAAGGTAATTATTAAGAATAAATAACTAATATCTTATGATGAATTCTTTTTAAAATTTAACATTAAAGCCGTCCTTTATACCTATTGTGAACTTAAGGATTTTCTTTTTCTCTTTAATAAATTAATCAATCATTATTTTGATCATCAAAAAAATTTTGTTAATTAAAAAAATCCCAGTCAATAATTTTCTAATCATTTTATAAATTTTGTGTAATTTTTTTTTTAATTTTTCTGTGCCACTATCTTTTCCGAATCATAAAATTTAAGAAAAAATAATCGACGACTCTGTTATTCAATCTTTTCAAATCAATTTTATATTGAGTGTATCCGTATGTGGTATGGGTATCATAATTTACTAGATTCTAAAATATTTTTCTAATTTTTTAACTCTAAATTCATATGGATTTGGACAATGGTTTCAAAAAACAAATTTTAATTCTCATTGAACGTTTTCTTCCTTTCTTTCACAAATGCAAAAATTCAAGAAGTCTTCGAAACTTGGAATATAAGTCATTAAAAGCATAATAAACACACTGTTAAAATTTGAAGACGATTTACCACACCAAACATGAAATAATTGCAATTAAAAATGAAATTTTTTACATATGGTAGATTGGAAAAGGGTGGGAAAATGATCATTATTTTATTTTTTTCATTGAAGGACTTTCACCATCTTGATGAAAAACTAATATTTGTTAGAATAATATATTCGGAATAACTTAAAAAAAAATTGAAATTATTTACCACGTAGTTTTGATAAAAAATAAAAAAAACAACATATTTGTGCGATTATTTTTAGTGGAGGGGATATAAGATCAATGGCTTGGAAACGATCCATTCATAAAGAGAATATAGTAGTGTAAAAAGTACAGTCACGTTAAAAAACATAATCTAAAATTTTAGCATAGTTCATATTTATAGAGAGGCTACTAGGCAAAAACTTTTTGTGGAGATTGTGGCAAAAGAACCTCCTTAATTACAACTTCTCAGCAACTTATTTATTATTATTATTATTATTTAAGTTTTCAGTTCATTGATATTATTTAAAAAATTTAAATTCGTTAATTTTGTGAAGACCTTCATATTTCAAATACAACCAACAAAGGCTCCGCAGGAGCGGGGGGGGTAGAGCGAGACCAAAGCCCCTCTCGTTTTCAATCTCTGATTTTTAAAAATGTTTCAAGAGGAAAAATATAGTTTTTATCTTAATTTTTTTATATGTGCGAGGTACTTATTTATTTTTCTTTTGTATTAAGGTATATCTACAGGCTGATTCACGGTCGATGGCACGTTAGACGTTTATGGAAAACGGAAAGCAGGATTTTATTAAAGAAACATAATTTTAATATGATTTTATTAATTTAGTTAAATACTAATTCGTATGCGTGAATTCCTTAAAATAGACTTAATCAAATTTCTTGAGAATTTCGCTCGGCTCGAACTTATCAGTAATGATACTCTTTCTTTTTATTTTCAGTTGGTGTCCAGAAAGACTCCAAGCAACATCTACGCCTAATCAAAGGTAAAGAAATAAATGTTAATTGCAATTATATATAATTAATATTCAATTATCTACGCCTAATCAAAGGTAAAGAAATAAATGTTAATTGCAATTATATATAATTAATATTCAATTATCTCATTAGACTTAACGATCAATTAAACAAAATCTCTACTTGTGTTACTTAATCAGTTTAATTCTTAAAAAAAAAAACTAAAATATTTATTTATAACACTTTTTATTTATTTAAATTAACTATACATGTTTAAATCATTTGCCTCCACATCGTCATTACCTAGTATAAATATATATATATATATAATAAAAAATAAATAAAATAATAAATAATAATAATAATAAAATAAATAAATAATAATAATAATAATAATAATAAATAATAGTAATAAAATAATAATAAATATACCTAATAAAATATTTTGTTCTATTTTAAGATTTTCATTAAATTATATTCATTATTATTCTTCAAAAATAATATATTATAATCAAAATGTTATAAGAATTTTTTCATATTCAAACTTTTTTTTACATTGAATTAACTACTTTTTCTTTTCCCCTCCACATGGAAATATTCTCTTAAAGTAAATTTCAAATACATTTGAAACAATTATAATCTAATCAGCTCAAATTTGAATTTTACAGGAATCCCTTCCTGAAACCCATAAGGATTTCAATTTCTTAGATTAAAGACTGAAAACTAACATAAGCTTCCGTAGGGTGGGGGAAAACTCCCACAGATTAAATTAATTTTTTTTTAATATATTATTAATTTATATAATTATGTAATCTGTATGTGGTTTTCTATTCATGCAATAGTATATTCTATAACAGGGGTGGCCACTAACATTAACTTTGGGAGCCGCAAATTTATAAAACTGTTTTAAAGCGAGCCACATTGTTTGGAGATTAATTAATGTTTTATTAAAAAAAGACTAAAAAAGAATATAAATGAAGTAAAATTTATTTTTTGCTCTACTTACTTATACCATTACAAATTACAAATTAATTTAATTTTTGTATTATTATTTTTTTAATTTAATTATTATACAGGGTGGGGGCATAAAGATCTACCACATTTTGAAGAGATATAAAAAATGAAAAAATTTAACTAGAAAAAAACTAAATATATTTTTGAAAAGAAAATAAATGAAATTTTTACTTTATTTTTAAATGTATTTTAAACATTATCAGACAAAAAAAGGGGGGGGGGGGATAAAAAAAATTCTAGCCCTTTTGACCAAACTCAACCAAATTTTGTATACATATTCTGTGGATCCCCAGAAGGCTAGAAATTGAAAAAACTAACCAAATTTTGTATACATAGTTTGGTCGAAAGGGCTAGAATTTTCATTTTTGATCCTCCCCTATTTTGGGTGGTTAGTTTTTGCATTTCAAGCCCTCTGGTGGTCCACAGAATATGTATACAAAATTTGGTTGAGTTTTCTCAAAAGGGCTATAATTTACTTTTTTGACCCTCCTCTCATTTTGGGTGAATAGTTTTTGCATTTCTGGCCTTCTGGGGGTCCAGAGAATATGTATACAAAATTTGGTTGAGTTTGGTCAAAAGGCCTAGAATTTTCATTTTTGACCCCCCCCCACCTTTTTTTCGTCTGATATAATGTTTAAAACACATTTAAAAAAAATCCATTTTATGTTCTTTTCAAAAATATATTCAGTTTTTTTCTAGTTAAATTTTTTCATTTTTTATACCTCTTCAAAATGTGGTAGTACTTTATGCCACACCCTGTACTTTTTAAAATCACTATTATTCAAGAGGGTTCAAGAACCATACGAGATTGACTGAAGAGCCGCATGCGGCTCGCGAGCCACGTTATGGCCACCTCTGTTCTATAATCTACATGTGAAAAAACTACAAATAATTAATTAATGTTTATCGGTTAACGCTCTTTTTTTCAACCATAAGCATATTCGTGAAAAAATTCGAATTTGATGTTTCTTTCAATCTTTCCCGTACATTGAATTCAAAAAATTGAGTATATATATGGTATATGTGACGAATTTAACGTTTTAATCGCTTTGAAAGCTTATATTTTACTTTTTTACTAAAAAATTATTTCATACTTGTTTAACTTATAACGATAGATTGAGAGTGTGTTTTTATTTTGCAATTTTTAAAACATATTTTTAACCTTAGACCATGAAATATATAGACACGCCCTCTGCTACTTTCCACACAGAGTGAAGTGAGGCCAACATCGCCTACAGATGACGTCACGTTCTCGCATAAATATTTTGGTAATATTAATTTAATATTAATTTGCGATTATTGAAATCCAAAATAAATAATCTAAACTACGATAAATTTATCTCAATGTATAATAATTCCTATAGTGGCCATGCTATTTCTGGGTGTTCCTACCTACAGATGACGTCACATTCTCTAGTTGATGTTGGCCTCACCAAATCGACACCAGGGCGTGTCTCTATATTTCATGGTCTAAGATTTTAACTATATATAATAGACTTTGCATGCAATTTTATCATTAGTATTAAAATAGTTAGCTTGTGTTAAGGAGAAGTAGACGCTATTGATAAAAATCTTACTATACCTAATTGATTAATAAAAAAATGCTTTATTTCGTGTCTGAGCTTGTTTGAATGTCTCCAATGGATATGGACTTGTCTCGACATGTATCCGGGATTATTATAAAAGCGCCCAAGCTTATATTTTGCATCCTTTTCTTTCTATACCAGGGTGAGACATTCTACACCCCAATTGCATTTCAGAGAATTTATTATTTTTTTATTTTATCTTTAATTGTTTTTAAAATATTTTCAATGAAAAAAGGGAATTATTTTTCGAAATTTCGGTAGATTCTTTTCATTTGCTTTTAACGAAAATATGTTTTCAAATATATTTTTTATTAAATAATTAGGTTTATATGGTACAATGAATTTATTTTTATTAGGTAGATTTTTTTAATCAAATAAATAAAAATTAACCGATATTTATTATCGAGGTGTTCATTTTAGAAAGTCAATTCATACGAAATTTGTTAATAAAATTATTAATTTATTTTTTCAAATGAAATTTCCTCTGCAGGCTTGTTAAATTTGATAATAAAAATTCCTAATCAAAACGTAAAAAAATCCGAATTCGATTTTTTCCAATTTTTCAGGTGCCTTATAAGATAGTTGTTTCGTGACAATACTAGCAAAAAGTTAATGCTAGAGTATATAGAACAGACAATAAGGATTCATAAATTCATAAGCCCAAAACTTTTTGTTGTTTATGTACCACTACTACCCAATCCTGTGCTCGTTTGACAAATCTGGCAACATTGTCCGAGTTTAAATATTTTTATCATAGA
This sequence comes from Forficula auricularia, assembly GCA_024734495.1. Classification (NCBI taxonomy): domain Eukaryota; kingdom Metazoa; phylum Arthropoda; class Insecta; order Dermaptera; family Forficulidae; genus Forficula; species Forficula auricularia. The sequence goes on along the minus strand of JALMQS010000873.1, from coordinate 44,941 downwards.
AATGCCAGATAAAATACATTATAAAGGTCGATTTATAAAACAAAAAGTTCTTAATAAGCGATTTTGAAAGCTGTTGCGACAATGGCTGAAGCGAAAAAACGTAAAAAAGTACTAAAGTTAACCCACTTTTTAGGTTAAATACATCCGTTGTCAGCTTGTTTGTAGTGTAAATTTTTCATTATTTATTCATTATTATCTCAGAAACTGTGTTGTAACTATGAATTAAAATTTTTTAAAAAAATGTATTATTTGTTGTTTAATGTTGGTTTAGTTTCTTATAACAATCGTAAGAAGAGTTTCTTAATTATAATTTAATATGTAAGTAAACTTGCCGATATCCCGTATAGTGCAATGTATAAGAGTCTGTAAAACTCTATCTTTGGAATTTAATATGTCCGGAACTATATTGTTCATAAATTTCGTTTTGCCACCAATCGATGCAGAAGTATTTAAATAATAATCTATCTAAATTTCAAAAAAAAATCCTAAGAAAACCCATATGGTGAAACAACTACCTTAAATCCAAAATATTGAAAATCTCTCTCTATATACCATATATCTGCGTGTGTGATCAAATAAAATACAATTTTTGACACTAGAACGAACTAGAACGATTCTGCGTTCTTGATTAGTGATAAGAATAGGGAATCCCGATCGACAAATTTATTTTTTATGTCTTTATATTTTGAATTATCGTGATTATGGGAATCGAGAGAGATTGACATTAGATATTAATATGGGACTTTCTACGACCTTGCTTTTTTCCGCTATCATTGGCGTTTAGAAATCCGAATTAACATACACCTAACGAATTAACATTTCTCAGTTTGAGATATTTTCTCAAGCCAAAACAGCAAACATTAGTTATTACTTAAAAAAAAAAATAATAATAATAATAACTCCTACGGATATTTATTTTTATTTCAAATAATTTATTTCAGTAATGAAGCTGTTGGAGCTTTTATTTTTGTGATTAAATTTAATTAAGATTTGAATTTTTAGTTAAATCACAAAAATGCACATAATTAATTATGCGTGATTTAACTAACGAAAATGATATCTTAATTATTTATTCGCTGTAACTAGATTTTAAAATATTTATCTATTTATTTCATTTCGCTTCAAAGTGTTAAGCTTTTTAACAAATGCTTACGGTGGATTCAATCAATTTTAAATTCGCTTTTGTCCATTTTCAGATGATATCGTCGAGAGGAGACACCAATTGGGAGACGAGTCATCGATGGAGCTGGAACATGGTGAGCCAGACTTTTAAAACAAAAGGGCAAAAATATATCACACAAAGAATCGTTATTTATAAAAATTTACTTTTAAGTAGAATTTAAATCTCACTCAGAGGCTTAACAGGTCGTGACCCGGATTCCGGGGGGGGGGGGGGCACAAACCTAGAGGGTCCGTGAGACTACTGCGTGGAGTCGAGGAAAATTTGGCTTATGGCCGGTTGTATGTCGGTTGGTAAACTCTTTTTAAACGTAGGCAAAGGGTAAAAGGCTGGGATGGCCAATAAGATGAAAGTGCCTGTTATCTGATTGGCAGGCACTTTCATCCTGATTGGCCATCCCAGCCATTTTACCCTTTGCCCAGCGGTTAAAGAGTTTACAAGCTCGACATGCAACTGGCCCTTAGGGCCACTGAGGATGGCCAATCAGATGACAGGAACTCAAAGTGATGCATCTGATTGGCCATCCCAATCCCTCCATTTACCATCTACACTGTGTTAGTGGTAAAAAGCATTTACTTTGCGACATACAACCGGCCCTTAGAGGATCAACAAAAAATTCTTCATCCTATTTTTTACTTTATTTTAATTAAATAATTAAAAATAATTATATAGCTATTTATTACTTTTAATATATTATGTTTTTGTAATTAAATACGGCTTAAAAATATATAGGGGCCCCACGAGGATTCTTGCGGGGGGCTCAGATAAGTGTTACGCCTCTGATCTCACCGAATAATTTAGAAATATACAAAGTAGAGTTGTCTGGTCAGGGCCTACAGATCGTCAATGACATCGTTCGACTTCGAGAAACACACAACTATCGGGTGAGTTTTTTATCTTGAGATTCAAAAATTCAAAATTCAAAAACAGTACATTATATGGAAAAAAGTTTCAAATAAAAGTTTGTTTATATCGAAGGGGAAACTAAACTACGCTATTGTTTGTCGACCTAGAACAAGCTTTTCAAGGGTATTTCGAGGTCAAGTTCTGTTTTTTAAATGGAACCCTATATTTTTCTATACGTCTTCTTCTTCGAGTGCCATACCCGAAACGGGTGTCGGCGCCTCTCCACATATACCTGTGCTGAGTGTGTTTAGTTGTTTTACACAGATATACGGGACCTGCTTTTTAACGCTGGTTCCGAACGGCTAATTTGGAGAGGTCACTTGGCAATTATACTCTTGGTAGGTTGCCATTACTTTCCAAGAGGAGGCGACTGCAAATATCTATCTGCCGAGACTCGGTCTCGAACCAGCGATCTCCGAGTCAGCGACCCAACACTCTAGCCACTGACCCACAGTCGCCTCCTACATAACCTAGAAAAAAAAACTGAACAACTTTCATAAGAACTATTTTTTATACGACATCAAATAAACAAAATACATGAATCAATTAGATCTCGAAAAAAATTCTTAATAATTATTTTTAACAATTATTTAAATTAATTATCAAATAATAATGATTAAATAATTAATTATTAAATAAATAATTATTAAATCGAAAAGTCACAACAATGAAAATAAGTGTTTATAATGATATTAAAACTTCATTATACTCAGATTTAAGAGATTATTTTCTACTTAATAGAACTAGTTAAAATTCTTGAGTTTAAAAAAGTTTATTTTTCGTGTCAATCCAGTAGATAGTTATATTGTATTACCATAATAAAAATGGAGCATTTTTTGTTGAAGACAGAATTAAAATGGTCTTAATTTATGCGGTGAATGTGGAAGAAGTGTTATGGGGCTGCCATTGAAATGAATGCCGAGCGGTTTCCTAATAGGAATACACCCTCACAAGCTTCATTTTATTGTGTTGTAAAATCTGTTTAAAAAAAAAACAGGAAATGTAAAGGCTACGAAGAAACTGGAACAGGCCAAAATAAGGAAATTGGAACTGGAATTCATCCAGAAGACTTGCAATACACTCTGGAATGTCTCAGAACAGTGTCGAAAAATTATTAAATTATTAATTATTATTAAATTATTTATTTAATAATTAATTATTTAATCATTATTATTTGATAATTAAGTTAAATAATTGTTAAAAATAATTATTAAGAATTTTTTTGAGATCTAATTGATTCATGTATTTTGTTTATTTGATGTCGTATAAAAAATAGTTCTTATAAAAGTTGTTCAATTTTTTTTGTAGATTAAGTAGACGTATAGGAAAATATAGGGTTCCATTTAAAAAACAGAACTTGACCTCGAAATACCCTTGAAAGCTTGTTCTAGGTCGACAAACAATAGCCTAGTTTAGTTTTCCCCTCGATATAAACAAACTTTTATTTGAAACTTTTTTCCATATAATACACTGTTTTTGAATTATAAGACTATCTCCAGATAAAAAGCTCACCTGGTATATAAGTATTACATAAAAGAAAATAATTTAGAATTTAGAAAATCTGACGAGACAAACAGATCTAGGATCTCTTTCAGGGCTCCGAGAACTTCGCTGAACACCGTGGGATTCTCTCGTCTCAATTTATAGAATTTTAGATTAAATTTTTTAATAATATTTAGGGTTAATAAAGTTTAAGGAAAGCGGTGTTGGTTTGTAGTGAAACATATTAAACACAGGAATTATTTAACGGATTATAGTGGTGTTTCACAAAGTGGAAATAAAATTAAAAAATTAAAAAATCTTTTAAATTATTTTGGAGATTTTTTTATTTATCTCTATACATATTTCGGGCTATGAACCCTTCATCAGGAGGTTCATAGCCCGAAATATATGTATAGAGATAAATAAAAAAATTCTCAAAATAATTTAAAAGATTTTTTAATTTTATTTCCACTTTGTTGAAACACACTATAATCCGTTAAATAATTCCTGTGTTTAGGGTTTAAGTTGCGTCCTCTTTACAACTTGCTATTAAATCAATTATTAGATTTAACTTTATTTATTTTCTTAGAAAGAAGGACTGGTAAGCGAAATAAGGAGGTTATAATGAAAGCCAGTCCATAAATTATTTAAATTTTATTCAATTTCCGACGTTTCGGAGACTTTTTTCTCTCCTTCTTAAGGAGTATTGAATAGTTATTGATGGGTGAGTATAACTCGGTTTCCATTTTCATTGTAATTTTGTTGCTATCACTGAAAGGAGAGACAAATGGGAACCGAGTTATACTCACCCATCAATAACTATTCAATACCCAGAAGAAGGAGAAAAAAGCCTCGAGACGTCGAGAATTGAATAAAATTTAAATAATTTATGGACTGCCTTTCATTATAACCTACTTATTAGATTTAACGTTTCAAATTAATTTAATAAAAATTACCTATTTAGCTCTGATTTCATTAACTTGAATTTGTAATTCATACATTTTAAATATGTAGAACAAATAATAAAATTTCTACAAATTTGACAATAAATCGTCATGTAATTTTAACGTCATGTTTCTGATCGTTGTTTAATAATGATCATATATTATAAAGTTATATTTTCTTTTAGTAAATTTCTTGCGATCAACGGAGTTTTAAAATTTTTCGATACTTATTACTTTCATCTAGCTTCAATATAGTCTTCAAAATTGAAATTCGACTTTTTGAGTAGGTACACTGAATAGAAAAATAATAAAAATGAACTTCTTCAACATTTGGCTAGTTTGTCTTCGAAAGCGATATATAAATTTCAACAAAAATATTAACCAACTTTTTAAAATATTTTTCTAATTAATTTAAAAAAATGTCACCTTACATTTGATTGAATATCAAAAATTCTCTTAGTATTTGTGTGTAAATTTAACTTTATGTGCATGAAAAGTAACTCAGAATAAATACATCTTCGGATTTCTTAAATCTAGCTCTAGTGTAGCCTAGAAGAAAGAAATTCTCAAATCTTTCTATTTCGCTTCTTCCGATTGGAATTCAATCCAATCAGCGAGTCATATGACAAATCAAGGAAAACTTGGAATTCTTGGTTGTCGTTCAGGGACGTGAGCTCTCCGTTTTAGGGTTTGCGAACAAGCAAGTTGAAGGGAAACTCTGTGGGTTGTCTAGGAGAGGCTCTGTCCTCAGAATCCGAGGCACTGGGAAGATCTGCTAGCCGGGTAGAACTAGTACTAGTACTACTATTATAGGAAGAAGGCTCAGTTACTTTAATGACTGAGAATAAATACCTTCTCCCTATGTTGGTTTGAGCAGAGAAGCCCAAGCTGTAAGTGCCGTCCTCAGGCTGAGAATAAATACTGTCCTTGGAATTCTTTAAGACGTTCTCCTCTCAACTTGTGAGAGATAAGAGAATTTTTCGTATATTGAACTAGAAATAGGCAGGGACTGTGCACTCTCGGTTCGTTTATCCACTGCGTATCTCGAAAACTCTTTGTTCTCACCCAAGAGGCCCAAGTTTTTCAATTTTCGGTCAAAATTATTTATTTTTTTTTAAATTTACTTTTTTCTTTCTCCTTTAGGATAGATCAGTAAATCATGGTGGGGAATTAGGAACCATTCATCCCCAATATTCTATTTACTTTAGAATTAGCCCTTTTAAATTAGCTACTACAAATTATAGTCATTATGGAATACTTGTAAGAGATGATTGCATTAAACGAAAATTATTTTTTATCAATTGCTGCTCTGAGCGCAATTTTTCTAATTCTCTTTCAAATCCACAAGAGACGAAGACTAAGAAGAGAAAAGAGAAGATTGAAGAAAAGTGTCCAATGGATGTGATTGTATTTGTTGTTTTTGAATTAAATAGTCACAATATTAAAAACGAGTTTCCCCTTATTTCTCCAAATGTTTGTTTTGTCCAAGATCTGTATAACGATGTCAGTTCAATTGCGATTCAAATTGTCTGTCATCGTTATACAGATCTCAATTACTAATCTGTGCAGATTTTCTTGTTGAGATTAGGCCATTAAGAAGAAACTTCACACTTGAGATTTCGTCTTCACCGAATCTACTGAATCGAGTTCGAAAGCATGGCGTAGTTAGGGGGAGCAGAGGGGGTCAGTGCCTCCCTTACAAAACTCATTGCGTCCCTTAAAAAAATCGAAAATCTATTATTACGAGGCATCACTTATGTATTTCTCATTAAATTATTTCGTTACTTCCAAAATTTGTCAATTCTACTAAAAAGTTAGTTGATCTCTAATCGGATTACCGAAATTGAAAACTTGTGTTGTCTAATCAGCTGCCCCCTAGGAAATTCCCTAAATACGCCAATGTACCTACTATGTAAAAAAAAATCCCCAAGACCAATTATAATTTATAACATTATCAATATTTTCGAAAGCATTTATATTTTTAAAATTTAAAATTAATTAAGGGAATATATTAGAATCATTTTCTCTTTGGTACACGGATTGGTTGAACTTTAATGTAGATTTGATGGAAGGCAGCCCAAGGATAATGAAAAAATTCAATTCAGAATAAAATAAATCTATTGAAAAATCATTTTTATCATCTTAAACACCGACGTTTCGGATGATCTTCCCTTCCTATTCGGGAAGTATCCTATATGTTTCCTTCTTTGACCCTTTAAAACCCTAAAGAAGGAGATAATATCCTCCGAATCGTCAGTTTATAAGAGGATGAAATTGACTTTCAATAAATTTGAATTGTATTTTTTAATTATCCTTGGACTGATTTATATCAATTCTCTATTTAATCAAGGGAAAAGTTTTCTCGAAGAAAGTTATAAATTAAATAACTAATAATTTGAAAGTTTATAATGGGAAAATAAGGACAAGTTTTTATGTGTGGCTTTTTTATTTATCAGCCAACGTTTCGTCGACTTTGCCGACTTCTTCAGGGCTTCTACAATTATAAGAACATCAACAAAAGTACAATTACAGTTCCAAAACAAACATGTATTAACAGTTTACCCACCAAATAGACATGCCACACATTCGTCTAAATTTTCTTCTTATCTTCGTTACCAATGAAGACCATCAAAAACACAAATTTCAAAAAACATTCGCCACATTCAAATAAACAATTTTTCTTTCTTTCCTTTTTATATTAACAATTACATTCATCTATTTTTAATATTTCATCATCATCATTGAGTATACAGTCCTAAGACTGGTTTGATGCAACAATCCGTCTCCACTCGACTCTGTCCCCCGCCAGCTGTTTGACCCCTCTAAATGTCTGGCATCCCATATCCCCAATTATTTGGTTGAAATATTCTAATCTGGGTCTTCCCCTTCCACTTTTCTTTCCCACCTCCCCCTCCAAGATATCCCTAAGCAGTCCCCCATGTCTCAGTGTGTGCCCCATCATCTGACCTCTTCTCTTCTTCAGACTCTTCCACAAGGTTCTTCTTTCTCCGATTCTTCCAAGAACTTCTTCTTTTGTAATTTTATCCATCCATTTGATATTCATCATTCTTCTGTAGCACCACATTTCGAAAGCCTCTAATCTCTTTCTCTCCGCTTTTCTAATTGTCCAGGTTTCACACCCGTACATGGCTATGCTCCATACGTATGTCTTCAATAGCAACTTCCTGTTTTCTAAGCTGATTGAGGAGGAGCATAGTAGTTTTTGTTTTGAATTAAACCCCATTTTTGCTTGGGCAATTCTTGATTTAATTTTGTTTTCGCTCCTCCCATCCCATGTTATTTTACTTCCTAGGTAGCGGAATTCCTTAACTCCTTCTAGGATTTCTTGGTTAATTTTGATGCATTCCTGTCTCGTTTGTTCTTTTTTTGTACATACTAGGACCTTGGTTTTATTCTTGTTTATTTTCATTTTGATTTCTTCTATTAGGATTTGGTTAATTCCATTCAAGGCGTCCTCTAATTCTTTTTTATTGCTTCCTAGAAGGGCAATGTCATCGGCAAATCTTAACATAGCGATCTTTTGACCTTGGATTTCGATACCTGTATCAATTTTGTCTTTGAATTCTTTAATCGCTTCTTCTATGTATAAGTTGAAAATCATGGGTGACAGCACACATCCTTGTCTTACACCTTTTTTTATTTTGGCTTCTCTTTGCTCATCTCCAATATTTATAATTGCCGTCTGGTTTTGATATAGATTGTAGATTAGTCTTCTCTCTCTGAATTTTATTCCCGCCTGTTTTAATATTTTAAACATAATTTCCCAATTGACGTTATCGAATGCTTTTTCTAGGTCTATGAATCCGATGTAGACAGATTCTTCCCTGATAAAAGCCCTTTCTATTATTAGTCTAAGAAGAGAATTGCTTCTCGGGTGCCTCTGTTTCTTCTAAAGCCGAACTGGTCTTCCCCCAGATTTTCTTCAACTCTTTGTTCTATTCTTCTTTGGATTATTTTGGTTAGGATTTTGGAGGCATGTGAGGTTAGGCTAATGGTCCTGAAATTTTCACATTTATCCGCGCCTGTCTTTTTGGGAAGTGTGACTATTTTGTTTTTTGGAAATCTTTTGGGATGATTCCCAATTTATAGATTTTGCTAATTAGTTCAAAAAGTTTGTCACGTGCCTTTTCTCCAGAGTTCTTTAGGATTTCAGCTTGTATATTGTCTATTCCGGGTGCTCTATTATTTTTTAGTTCCTTCAAAGCTGTCTCGAATTCTGACCTGAGTATGGGGTCTCCTAATTCGTTTTCGTCCACAGATTCTTCTTCTTCTATTGGGTTCATTGTTTTTCTTCTCCATAGAGTTCTTCTAGGTGTTCCTTCCATCTATTTGCCTGTTCGTTTTCGTTTAGAATAATGTGGCCTCCTTTATCTCTTATGTTCTTGCTTTTTGGCTTGTCTTCTTGAAAATTTCTTTTTATTGCCCTATAGGCTACATCAACTTTTCCCAATACTAGATTTTCGTTGACTTCTTTACATTTTTCTTGAATCATTTTTTCTTTTGCTTTTCTACATTCTCTTATAACTTTCCATCTTAATTTTTTATATGTTTCTTTCCCTTCTTCGTCTTTTCTGTTCTTAAATTTTCTTCGTTCGTCAATCAGTTGCAGTATTTCGTCTGTTACCCATGTCTTTTTAATTTCGTTTTTCTTTGATTGAAGGACTTCGTTGGCTGTATCGGCCAGGCTTGATTTCATATCATTTCATTCTTGTTCGATTTCTTCTTCTTTATTATTTGTGGGTGTTTTTTCTTCCAGTTTCTTATTCATTACGTTTTGGAAGAGTTTTTGGGTTTCCTTGTTTTTTAATTTATAAATATCCCAGTTTTTTCGCGACCCCCCTTTTTTATTAGTTTTTTTAAATTTTAGTTGGCATTTCATCGCAATTAAATTGTGATCACTAGAATATATCAGCCCCAGGATAGCTTTTGCAGTCCTTTACTTGATTTAATATTTATTTTGCAAATTTCTTATTATTTTTTTTTATTTAGCTAGGCTGGAACTGCATGCTAGATGTAATTAATTAACTCTTTAACCTTTTTAATATTTCCGTTCTTTATCTTGGTAAATTCACTAGTATATCTAACACTTACAAAATGTTGCCAATTTCGAACTGTTTCGATGAAACAACTTCAAATAGTTTTTTGTATAGAATCTGAAATTCTGTATCTAAACTCTTTATTCTCCAGATCGTTATTTTAATTTCTAATTTAATTTCCGAACATTGAAACTTTGTTAGGATTCTATCTGCCTGCCTCTCGAAAGGATGACTCCCCAGTTGTAGAGCAAAACTGTTTTTTAAGTTATGAGTTATGTGTGCCGGAACCAGTTCATGTCTCTTGCATTGTATCAACAACGATCTTCGATTTTTAGCAGCTGCCAGTTTCGAAGTGATGTTAACTTCTTTACCTCAGCAACTGTAACCTCACCAAAGGTAACTAAGATGTCGTTATGTGTCGAATGTGTGGCATGTCTATTTGGTGGGTAAACTATTAATACATGTTTGTTTTGGAACTGTAATTGTACTTTTGTAAGTTGATATTTAATGTTCTTATAATTGTAGAAGCCCTGAAGAAGTCGGCAAAGTCGACGAAATGTTGTCTGATAAATAAAAAAGTCACACATAAAAACTTGTCCTTATTTTCCCATTATAAACTTTCAAATTATTAGTTATTTATTTTATAATCCTCTTCGAGAATTTTATTTAGTATAATGACAAATACAATCTATTTATATGGGTATATATAAATCAGTGGCTGGTGGTGACTTTTAAACCAGGAGATGCTGTCCAAATAAGTACCCTTCATTTTTTGAAATTTTATTTTAAACAAATTTGAAAGTTTATAATAGGAAAATAAGGACAAGTTTTTATGTGTGACTTTTTTATTTATCAGCCAACGTTTCGTCGACTTTGCCGACTTCTTCAGCCGACGTTGGCTGATAAATAAAAAGTCACACATAAAAACTTGTCCTTATTATCCCATTATAAACTTTCAAATTAATACAAATTATGGACGGAAATGATAATAATAATAACTAATACCTTATTAAATGAATTCTATTTATTTTTCAAATAATACAATCAAGAAAATTATTTTACGATTATAAAGATTTTTACTTAATTCCTTAAATAAATAAACATACTCGTATATTTTTCTTTAATTTTAGTTAAGATCGCTATTTGTTTTGATGCGATCCTGTAGGATAGGCAACCAGACTTGCAGTTGAAGAGAGCTGCGCGCTAAGCCTGAGATTCAGAAGGGGTAGCCAGCGGAGTCGAGTTGCACCAATGAAAAATAATTCTAAATCTAAAAAATCTGGGGTGACTTAAGCCAATGGTTCTTAACGTATGGGTCGCGACCCAAGTTTGGGTTGCAAAGCATATTCTTTGGGTCGCGCCGAGTTGTTGAAAAATATTTTAATATTTTACTACATTTATTTTCAATAAGTTTAAAAATATATCTTAATTTTCTCAATACTTTTTTAAAATACCTATTTTTTTAATAAATTTTCCTTGGATCGAAAAGTAGCAACTTTTTTTATCTTGATTGTTTAAAAAAAAAATTATAAAAAAGGCAATCATAGTAAAATTGATGAAAATTTCTCAAGTAAGAATTAAAAAAAAGTAATGTAAAAATTTGGCTTTTTTTGGATTGGGACATGAACATATTTCTTAAAACGCGGTCGCGGCTTAAGAAGGTTAAAAACCACTGACTTAAGCACACTACTTGACTTTTACATACACTTCTCCTTACACGTTTAGTTATATAATTTTTTTCTATTAAACAACAAATAGATATAATTACCTATCAGTGGCGGTTGGTCACTTTTTAACCAAGGGATGGTGTCCAAAAAAGTACTGTTCATTTTTTAAAATTTTATTTTAATCTTCGCTTTTTTTGCAAACTTCATCAAATACGGCATCATTTTCGTTATTTTTCAAATTTAACAATAGATTTTTTTAAATATATTTTGGGACCTTCGCCCCAAACGGATACTACTTTGTGTGAGTGAGGATAGGAGTCAGAAATGAAATCATGTGACTTAAACTCCGCAGTCCCTGAGATGGAAATCGACCATCTTTCACAATGAATCAAACCCTATCCTATAAGGAAATCTTGAATTTCTCCTAATTCTATTGGTATAAGCAAGTTATGATTTGTCTAAGCACTCTCAGTTATTTTCCATCTTATATATCTAGAGTTCTTAGAAATGGATTAGTCCAAAGATTCTCGAATCATATTTATTTATTCCTTTTTCTATTATTTCTATTTTAATAATTCCTCAGCAAGAACAATTTTTATTCGACTAAACTCATCTTGACTTGTCTTTGACATGCTTGAACAGGAAGATATACCAGGCAGGGACTTATAAACCTTCTATCCTTTACGAAAAATCATTCATTTTAATTGACCCTTGAAACTATCCAACAATTTTATTATATTTAGAGAACCAATATACTTTTCAAAACAAAAAATGTTTTTATAGAAATATTTGAAAGAACCGATAATAATTTGAAAATTTAAAGATCCTCCTAAAATTTTGAAGTCGACCTTATTTATTTATGAAAATACTCTAAATGTTTGAAATTTTAGGGATGCGCCGCATTCACAGCATCCATAAACCCCACATCACTTGTACCTATCTACCTAATTGTAATCGTGAAGAAGAGACTGGTGCGTGCACCACACAACTTTCACTTATACCATCAGCATATTTGAAATAGCCTATCCTATTTTTATAATAATAAAATATTATTTCATAAGCACTCTGATTTCTAAAAAATTATTACTCTTTTTTTGCGATAAGTCTAGACAACTCATCTCCTTAATTTAAAACATAATAAAATGTATATCTATTGAAGAACATAATAATATGTTAGTTAATAAAAATACATATCTTTACGTTTAACAAATATAACCAAAAGACGTAATCTTTACCCTAGTACTGAATCTTAGATTTCAACCAAAATCTCGAGTTATATCTTCTAATCAAATTCAATTTGGTAGCTTAACGTTTGCAGAATTGCGGGAATCATCTACACTTGAAACGAGACGTTATACTTCTCAAATGTTTAAAGTGATGCGAATACATGCTGGTCTATAAAAAATTTATAAATACCGCAAAGCTTAGGAAGCATTAATATTCTGTGGCACTTAAAAGACCGCGCCTCCAGAACTAAATTCCTGGCTACGTGCCTGATGTAATATGAATAATAAAGATTATATTATTATTACTTTATTAGTACTTGGAGGACCGAGCGTTGCTCGGTATTTATTTGCTTTATTTAAAGTGATATATTAATATTATTTTTAATTTTAAATTCAGGTAAAAAGGTCGATTTTTATTTGAAGCCAAAATTAAATAAAATTTATTTTTTTGCTAACGTTTTGACCTGCACTTGCCACCATCAAGGCATCTATTTCAGTGCTCAAAGTTTTGAATTTAAATTGCAATTAAAAATAATATTACTATACACGAAACGGAGGTTCCTTCGTTGACTCTTTAAAACCCTGAAGAAAGCGGGACGATTCTCCGAATGTTCGAGTTTTTTCAGAGGATGATGCTCTAATAAATTCATTTATTCAGAATTTGTGTTCTTTGCATCAATTCAGCATTGAGTTTTATCACGTAGTCTTCAATAGAAAATATTTCTAATTAATTAAATTTCCTAATTTTAATATATAATAATATTTCTAATGAATTATTAGCGGATTTTAAAATAAAAAAATAATTAACAAAAGAAAATCGACAACACCTACCCATGAATAATTACTTTAATTAAGAAAAAACCTATCAAATTAAGATAAGAAAATAAAAAGAAGAATAATAAGATAAAAAAAGATCAAATAAGACCCTCAATGATCGATTTGTTGATTCAAAAATCCCATAATCTTTGATTTTCATCGAAATCGTTAGAGCAGTTTTTGTTGAGAAACGGATTCTATATAAATATACAGTAAACTCCCGATTATCCGTGTGCGGATTATCCGTGAATTTGCATGTACATTGTTGGAGTATATCGACCAATGGGAATTCGAGTATAACGACAAAATTTGAACTGATTTTAAAAAAATCATTAAAAGATTCCTGCAAACAAACCAAAATCACGGATTTTCTTAATAATAATGAGCATTAAACATGTTAAAATAATGGTCTGCCTTAGAAATGTATAATATGTTGTATTTTAGAAATAAATAATTATAGTTAGGATTATCCGTGTTTTTCTCCCCACCATTAGCCCGGATCATGGGGAGTTTACTGTACATATATACACGAATTGCTAATTTAATAGTATAACTTTATAAATTATCGATCTAAATCCAATATACAGGGTAATTTATAACGTGGTGTGAAAATTTTTAGACAATTATTGGGGAGGTCATTTTAAGTAAAAAATGTTATATGAAGATTGGTGAGTCCTTATTTTGGGTATTTTCGAATTTCCACGCTGACAGAGACTTGAAACTCCGTAGACTTTATTTTAAAATAGAGCTATACCTCATAATTTGTACAGATTTTTATTTATTATAATTTTGGAGTTAGAGCTAGATAAAATAGTGCTATATCTTAGGGTTAGTAAGCTATAGACTAAAAAATTATAATAAGTAAAAATCTGTAAAGATTCTGAGGGATAGCTACTATTATAAGGATAAAGTCTAGTGAGTTTCAAATTTTTTGAATCATTACTTTTGCCGGAATAAAAAATTGATCGTTCAATGCCAAAAACCCCATGTTATTTAGATGAGAAACTTGAATAGCTGTGCTGCACAGGTTAAAATTGAGATAGAATCTTGAAACAAGGGGGATATTTTTTTTATTTATTTCGAACTATCGGTCAGTGTAAAAATTCGGAAATACCCAAAATAAGGACCACCCTAATGAATATAGGTCTTATTTCATTCTGTTAAGAACTATTATGTATAACACTGCGGTTAAAATTGTATTTAAAAATACTCGTATGTAAATTTAATATCTAAGTAACAATGAAAACAACACACCCAACTAATTTGTTATTCAAAAAGAGATCATAACACCATTACGAGGGTGTCTGCTACTGAATTCGATTTGTTAGTAATAATTTTTATTACATGAGCCGTTTATTTTGAAAATGGCCTAACTCCATTTATGTTCAAATCGAGATATTTAAGGGTTTGCATTTCAATGAATTTAAAAATATACGTATAGGATACTAATGAGTCATACTGCTTAAGTGTATCTAAGGGTGTTAGATTTATAGTTCCTATTAAAATAGTGGCAATTATTAAGTGAATAATATGCGTTTTCTTATCAAGAATGGAGTTAGCCTCTTTCAAAATTAACATCCAGATTCATTATAAAATTTGAAGGTGCCTAAGTCCATTCAACATAATTTAAGATGCTTCAAATTGAAAAAAATAATACTTAATTTATTTTACATATCTTTAAAACACTTTGGAAACTTAATTTATGCGATTCAAAACATTTTTTAACTACATAACGTACAAAACAAAAAACATAAATTTATTTATTACAAAACAATTTACTATTCATCTACATTTTGTGTGTGTGAAAGGGATTTGAAGAAATCATGATGTTCCGGTGGTATATATCATAAAAGGCCAATTATGTCCTTGAATTTTGGTGTTGTAATTTGTCTGATATTTTTATACAGTGGTGTCAACACGATATTCTCGAACTTTCTTGGTCTACCCCGACGTGGTAATAAATCCAGGACTTTAAAATTTTCATTCTCATTCATTGATGTCTTATAGAAAATTTTATACGGTTTATTTCTAACAACATATTTTTAACCATTTTATTGATTCTCCATCAAAATTCTTTACCCTTTTAAAAATTGCGTCTACTAATAATTTTGTTGATACAAATGGAGTTAGGCCACTTTCAAAATAAACTTTCATTAAACAGTAAATTTTCATGTTACAAAATCTTAATGATTTTAAATATATTAGTATCAAGTTGCTTCAGAATGAAAACAGCATGTACAAATGTAACTATTAAGGTTGTTAACTCGATTTTTTTGGAAAATGGAGTTAGGCCACTTTCAAAATCAAACGGCTCACATATTAAAAGGGTTTTATTCACCTCCTTGAAAATCGAGCCGAATTGTCAAAAAGCAATCCAGGACAATGACTATCTCTCTCCTAGTAAACATTACCCATAAATAACAACTCAGATTCAATAGATGACAATCTTTTAATTTAATGCCAAAGCGATCGGTATATTTATTGACATTGACCAAAAATTGAATTCCCATCGATGACATAACATATATGGTGTTTCAAGTTATGTCTCGTTTTAAAACTTGCTTTACCGTCTTTGATTATATCTTTTGGCGAAAAAATTATTGATGAGGTCAAGTTCAATCGTAACGTAACGCCATCCAACTTTCCAAGGACAAATCAACTATTCCTAGCAGTGAATTGGAAATAGATAAAAAAAATGAAGTTTCGAATATTTAGAAATTCTCCTTCTCATATTTTCATTTTCTAAAATATTTATTATTTCAGTAGTTTATATGCTACGACACTAACCAATTCTAATAGTTATCATTCTAGTACAAGGAGACAAGGAATTGGGGTTTTCTAAAACAATTAATTGATAATTTCTCTCCAGGTCTAAAACTTGTCAGGACTTGTCTTTTAGATCATTGCACGTTCTTATATGTCAATAGATAATGGATAGTCAGAGATTATTATATCCGTGACTTTTTTAAAAAATAAATAATCATTCCTCATATCAATCCCATTCGATTTAAACCAGGGCTGTCCAATTTGTGGCCCAATATATAAAGTCATAAAATTCCTTAAAACATTGAGATTTAAATGTAGATACTTGAAAACAGACAACAATTTGGCCTGATAATTTTTTCTCTCTAAAATAAGAAATCTGAAAATCTACAGTGAAGTTTTTTAAAAATAAAACTGCTAGTTTTAAATTTTGAATCTGGAACTAGATTTCAAGATTTCCGAAAAATAATCATCATTTTGGTTTATTTTCGACACCTTTTTCATTAGAAATAAATTTTCTACTTTCAAACTTTCTGATTGAATGTTCTAGAACAAAAATTAGATACCAATCTGAAAGAAAAAGTGAATATTGTCTCATTATTGGAATTTTATATTAATTATCTAGCCAGGAAAAAATATAAACAAATACTAAAACATAAAATATCACTTTCTGTAAGTATGTAGGTATGTATGTATTTACATATATGAGAAGCTATTTTCAAGTATAAAATTTAGGAAAAGTAAAATTAGAAGCAAACTATGAGCTTAAAAAATAATAAAGTTCTTATTTCTACATTATTAACTATCTTTTTAATCGACTTCAAAAAAGGAGGAGGTTCTCAATTCGAATGATTTTTTTGTATCTATGTTACCTGATATCTTCGCCAATTGTGAACCGATTTTGATTATTTGTTTTGCATTGGGTTCAATATAGTTTCCAATTGGTCCCGTTTTTTTTCATTGGTATTGGACCTTTTTTGATATGTTTGTTCAGGCATAACTTCTTTGTTTATAAACCGATTTTAATTATTCTTTTTTAGTGGAAAGAGGATACCTTAGGGGTGGTACCATATTAATTTGGTCAAGTTCTGAAGATATGATCAATGACGAAATAACGTAAATCTCCAATTCTTATGACCAAATAATCGAAATTATAACAAATAAAATCTTTTATAAAAAAATCTTAAAACATTCATTTAAAACCCGCAAACGTTTCGATAGAATTTCTATATTTATGAATTGAATTTTATTATCATTTTCTGATTCATTCGTCCGACGCTTTCTCTTACGAAATGCATTCAAGGTAGTATATTAAAGTCACTATTAATAACATCACTAAAAAGAAAAAATAATGAAAATAAAAAAGAAAGTCTAAGTAAAGCCGGGTGCGGAGACCTGAAATCATACAACTATAAAACTATAAAATGTGGGTGTACCTCAAAAAATGTAGGTGATTGAGAAAATAAGATGCGATATTCGTTACCAGCACATCTGAATACATAAAGATCACTTAGTTTTATTTAATGGAAAATGTCATTGTTTACATGTTAAATATTTCCAATAAATATTTCCAATCGAGTAAAGACAATAGAGAAAAGCGATTATTTTTCTTATCGAATTCAAACTAAATTTATTTGTTAATTGAAAAATATTGATATGTAAATAATTTGATGGATAGACGAGCTCGTCGACATACGAGCTTCAATCGACATACATTATGCGAGTTTTTGTTAAAATATGATTCCAATAAAATAAAGCTTATATATATTATTTATTCCTTTCTGCGTGTGTGTGTGTGTGTGTGTGTGTGTGTGTGTGTGTGTGCGCGCGCGAGCTAAATTTAAGAATTTGCTCGATAATAATTTTCGTTCATGATTTTTTTCTGACTGTGAGTCTGGATTCTGAAACCTGAATAACTAAAAAAAAAGGGAAAAAGTAGAAAGAAAGTTCATTCTGGTGACGAAATGTCTGTATATTTCCTTACAGATAAAATTTTTTGTTAAATTAACAAAAATATTTTTGACCTTCCTTGAAATTATAGTGATAATAAAAATTCAAAATGAAATATTTTATTGATCACATTCATTAAAATATACTATATGAATTGGACAAAAAGGAAAATAAAAGATTCGCTGTGGTATTTAAAAATTTTGATGACTTTGTGAATTTTAAAATGGACTCAGAGAATATTTCAGAGTGCTACAGTCTAATTGTGTCATTGTTGGGAGTGTTTTTAACCGACTTCAAAAAAGGAGGAGGTTCTCAATTCGACTGAATTTTTTTTGTGTCTATGTTACCTCATATCTTCATCAATTGTGATGCATTGGGTTCAGTCTAGTTTCCGATTGGTCCCGTTTTTTCATTGGTATTGGATCTTTTTTGATATGTTTGTTCAGGCATAACTTCTTTGTTTATGAACCGATTTTAATGATTCTTTTTTTATTGGAAAGAGGGTACCTTAGGGGTGGTACCATATTAATTTGTTCATGTTCTGAAGATATGATCAATGACGAAATAACATAAATCTCCAATTCTTATGACCAAATAATCGAAATTATAATAAAAAAATCTTAAAACATTCATTTAAAACCCGCAAATGTTTCGATAGAATTTCTATATTTATGAAATGAATTTTATTATCATTTTCTGATTCATTCGTCCGACGCTTTCTCTTACGAGATGCATGCAAGGTAGTATATTAAGTCACTATTAATAACATCACTAAAAGAGAGAAAAATATAAATAATTTTTATAAAAAAAATAAAAACGACTTCAAAAAATTAAATGCAGCAAATAAAATAATAATAACTTAAAAATAAAATAAAATGCACTAAAAGGTATAAAATAATTATCTAATTTACTTACAACTAAACGACGAAATATTTACATGAAATTACTTTTTGAAGTCGGTGCCAAACATATACATTTTATGAATCCCACTCGACGGATCTTACTTTAGTACGTTTGGCGGGTACGCTCTCTTATAGGTTATAGTTTGTTTGGCACCAACTTCAAAAAATAATTTCATGTAAATATTTCGTCGTTTAGTTGTAACTAAATTAGATAATTATTTTATACCTTTTAGTCCATTTTATTTTATTTTTTAAGTTATTATTTTATTTGTTGCATTTAATTTTTTGAAGTCGGTTTTATTTTATTTTTTTGAATAACAAATATGAATAGAATTATAATATTTTAACCGCGGCCCGAAACATTTGTTTATACTTCAAATGTGGCCCTTGTAAGTCAAAAGGTTGGACACCCTGATATAAGAGTATGAAACCTACGGTATGTGGTCTGCCTTGCACTTGGCCGACTTATCACTTTTATCTATAGCGTAGCTTAACTAGGAGCTTCGCATGCGAGACGATACCGCTTAACAAAAACGAGGACGATATCGAGACGATACCGCGAGAGTCTCGTGTCTAGTCTCGTAGTCTCGTGTTCTCGTAACCATTTTTTTGTGGTTAAATAGAAAATTGTATTGAATAAATTAAAATATTATATTTTTAAATTTATTGAAAATAAATATTGTAAAATATTTGGTCAAAAGCTCTCCGCGAACCACAATTTTTGTTTTACAATGATAATCTATTTTTAACTCTTGGGCAAATTGATTTTTAAACTTAAAGTTTCCAATTTTTCTCTTTTTTAAAGCAATTTGAAACGCGAAAGGTAAATAATATGATCAATAATTTCTTATGTTAATTCTACATTTAGAAAATTATTTTATTATTTTTTTGATTTTATTGAAAAGGAAAAATAAATTGAGCATCCGACGGGTTTTCGAACCCGTGTCTCTCTCCCCTTTACACGAAGAGTGGCTTAACCAACTAGCCCACAGATTCTCCCGCCGAATAAGCTCTTAAGATTGAATGTCATTTTCCTTTCGGGCTTTTTCTATTTATAGTATAGTTACTTAATTTTTAGACAAATTGATTTTTTAAACTTAAAGTTTTAATTTTTCTTTTTAAAAAGCAATTTGAAACCCGTCGGATGCTCAATTTATTTTTAACTCATATATATTTTTTTAACAATTAGTCTATTCAATACAAGGGAAATACAAGGGAAATTTAATAACAAAGTGATTTTAATATTTTTATTTTCAGTAGAATAAAAGAGACCAAACGAGACCAAAAAAGAGACCAAACGAGACCAAACGAGACCAAACGAGACCAAACGAGACCAAACGAGACCAAACGAGACTAGCCCTGACGGGACGAGACCCAGACCGAGACGATACTATCTTTTCTGACAATTCACGAGACCGAGACGATATTTTCTCGAATCTCGTCTCGTCTCGTCTCGTGCGAAGCCCTATGCTTAACCGAGCTCTATGGAACAAATTATTGTTTGTGATTTTTTTTTCTTTTTTTAGAAATATTTAGAACCTAGAGAAAAATAATTTTCGACCATGATTAAATCGCAGAAAGTTCATCTGATTTTATAGATTCAAAAAATTTAAAAAAATAATAATATTAATAATCGAATCCTTACATAAGTATACATATCAAATATTTGCAGTTGATGAGTTAAATTTGGCACTAAACTTTCTATTAATAATACCTACATATATTATATATACTGGGTGAGTTTTTTATCTTGAGACAGTCTTATAACTCAAAAACTGTAAATTATATGAAAAAAAGTTTCGAACAAAGATTTATTTAAATGGAGGGGGAAACTGAAGTACGCTATTGTTTGTCGATCTAGAACAAGCTTTCAAGCGTATTTTGGAGGTCAAGTTCTGCTTTTTAAATAGAAACCTATATATTTATTTTCATATTCATAATCTTCAAGAAAAACTGAGCAACTTTTATAAGAACTATTTTTTTAATACGACATCAAATAAGCAAAAAATTAAATCAATTATTAGATCTCAAAAAAATCCTAATAATTATTTTTAACAATTATTCAACTTAATTATCAAATAATAATGATTAAATAATTAATTATTGAATCGAAAAGTCACAACAATGAAAACAAGTGTTTATAATGATCTTAAAACTTCATTATACACAGATTTAAGAGAATATTTTCTACTTAATAGAACTAGTTAAAATTCTTGAGTTTAAAAATTTTATTTCTCGTGTCAATCCAGTAGATAGTTATATTGTATTACCATAATAAAAATGAAGCATTTTTTGTTGAAGACAGAATTGAAATGGTCTTAATTTATGGTGAATGTGGAAGAAGTGTGAAATAGGCTGCCATTGAAATGCCGAGGGTTTTTCCTGACAGGGATACACCCTCATGAGCTTCATTTTATTTTGTTATAAATCTTCTAAAAAAAAAAATAGAACTGGAATTCATCCATAAAACTTGCGATAACACTTTGGAATGTCTCAGAGGCAGTGTGTCGCAAAATTATTAAATTATGTATTTATTAATTAAATATTTGATCATTATTATTTGGAAAATGAATTAAGTTGGATGATTGTTAAAAATAATTATTAGGATTATTTTGAAATATAATAATTGATTTAATATTTTGTTTATTTGATGTCAAATAAAAAAAAAATAGTTCATATATGAAATTTGTCCACTTTTTTTGTAGATTATGATTATGAAAAAGAAATATATAGGTTTTCTATTTAAAAACAGAACTTGACCTTAAAATACCCTTGAAAGCTTGTTCTAGATTGACAAACAATAGCGTAGTTTAGTTTCTCCCTCCATATAAATAAAGTTTTATTTGAAACTTTTTTTTTCATATAAATGCACTGTTTTTGAGTTATTAGACTGTCTCAAGATAAAAAACTCACCCGGTATATATATATATATATATATATATATATATATATATATATATATATATACCAAATTTCAGTTTCTTATCTCAAACCGTTCGTTGAAAAAAAATAACCAAATAATTATGAAAAAGAGTGAGTTTTTCACTGCTCAAACCTTCCTTTTTCTAAGATGTCGATAAAATCCAAATAGCTTGTTTGATAGGATATTAAAATTAAATTGCAAGATTTGTAATTTGAGAACTTTTTAAAACTAGAGTATTTTCCCCTTCATTTCCCCATTTGTCCTGCTTTTATGTAAGGAAAAGAAGCCATGACTTATTGGATCAGTTCTTGTCTGACAGTCCAGCCAGATATTAGTATATTTATAAAAGAATACATTTTTGGCAAGTTCTTGGGAATCAATCTCTTATCGATTCGTTCAGAGTTTTAGAATTTAGCCCTTGAAATAAAAATCGTTCCTAATGCCCTTGGGGCACACTTAATCAGAATTTCTTCAAATTTTTAGAATTTACGTTTTTATAATGTTTCAAGTTAAATTAAGTTACTTTTTCACTAAAAACGTTGCCGCCCGCCCGCCGATAGAGCTTCATCAAAATTTCGTTAAATTTTGGCATTTAGAATTTCAAATTTCTTCAAATTCATAATTTTTTTAAGCTTTAGAATTTCTTCAAATTTTAGAATCTAGAATTTCTTCATATTATAAAATTGTGCGTGTGAGTGTGTGCACAGCTTATCTCAGTATCAGTAAATTACAAAACAACGATATGGTAAGCTTTTCGTCCAAAAAATCGACTTACCTCTTGTACCCTTATTTACTTGGAGGTTGGAGTGTTTTTTTTTTTCAAACACGATTCCAAATTTTTTTGGGAAAATCGCTGTGCCTAACAACTATCACAAGCTCTGTGATATATAATATTTTTTAACTTGATTGAAACACCGTTGAGGCGTTAGGGGGAGTAATTTATAAGGGGAAATTGGTAGTATGATTTCAAACTGGGGATTGTAAGTGAATGTTTCGTGGTGCACACACCAGCTGATTTTTTCACATAGAAAATGTTGTCCTTTGCTAGTGTAAATAAACACATAAAATATGTAGGTATATATATAATTTATATATAGTTAGAGACTATAGTATCGAAGGTTTGACTTTCATCATCAGTATTGGTTGTAGGTAAGTTCGTTTTGTTGTAATAGCCGAACTTTGCTTGGTCATAAAACAATCGAATGCCAACCCATGGACCTTTTATATATCACACTACTATATATCTAAAGTGTATCAAGTCAAAAAAAACATTTTTTCACAATTGACGAAAAAGTTATTCCCATGTATTTGAAAAGCTACGATAATACCTAAAGCTAAAGCAGCAAAACTGTCAGAATTCAATTCTTAAATGGTCTGTTGCGCAGCTATGAATAACAGCTAGAAATGACAATCATTGGGGGTGGGGGGGGGGGACTAATCATAATGCTAATATGTGGCCATAAACCAGTAAAATCGATATAATTTTCCGTGAGTAGCTAAAGGTATTTAAGAAATATTTCTAATTGAAGATACTGATAATGAAGGTCAAACCTTCGAAATTATAGTGTCTAACAAATTAATTAATTATATACACATTTATATTTGTTATATAGAGTGTACAAGCTGCGACGTCGGCTTTTGCCGGGCGTCTCGCTTGTAGGGTTGGAGGGATAGGGGGCTTTTAGGGCTCCGCCCTAAAAAGTCATTTAATAACATAAACAAACTCTTTAGTCTCTTTTTCTCCTTGGATCAAAATTCAATTGCGACGATTATATAGTGTGTCAATTTGAAAACTTCCACCCCTAGTATCGCTAAACTGGCAAATTATTTTAAAAATCGCTGAGACACGTCAAATTTGTATTCGAGGGGAAGAATTTTGACGTATAAATTAGATCGACCGCTTCACCCCTGCTTCCCCTGCCCCAGA
Organism: Forficula auricularia; assembly: GCA_024734495.1. Taxonomy (NCBI): domain Eukaryota; kingdom Metazoa; phylum Arthropoda; class Insecta; order Dermaptera; family Forficulidae; genus Forficula; species Forficula auricularia. The sequence goes on along the minus strand of JALMQS010000873.1, from coordinate 21,198 downwards.
GCCACCACCCCAAAAAATCTTAAATGGGAAATGGTGTCGAGTGAGACATCATTTTGAAGGGCTTTTTATTCTCAACATTTTGTTATGCCATTTTTTTAAATTTGAGTACTGCGTTACCAAGTTAGGCCTCTTTGAATATTAGCAAAATTGAAATTTTGTAATTATTTGTGTGATACATTAAACTTATAATTTCTCATTAAAACAGGTTTCGACGGTGGTACGTTGTTTTAATAAATCAATTTTTACAGATAAAGTAGCATCATACCTACTAGATTAACGTAAACCACAACAAATTAGAACGCGTTTTTATTCTTCTACATTTATTTTGAAAATGATTAAAAAAACAAAATTGAAAACAACAAAGTCAAATTTTTTTGTTTATTTAGTTTTGGTGTTTTCAATTTTGACTTTGTTGTTTTCAATTTTGTTTTGTTAATCATTTGCAAAATAAATGTACAAGAATAAAAACGCGTTCTAATTTGTTTGTGGTTTACGTTAATCTAGTAGGTATGATGCTACTTTATCTGTAAAAATTGATTTATTAAAACAACGTACCACCGTCAAAACCTGTTTTAATGAGAATTTATAAGTTTAATGTATCACACAAATAATTACAAAAATTCAATTTTGCAATATTCAAATATTCAAAGACGCCTAACTTGGCAACGCAGCACTCAAATTTAAAAAAATGGCACACCAAAATGTAGAGAATAAAAAAGCCCTTCAAAAATGATGTCTCACTCGACCCCCTTTCCCATTTAAGATTGGGGGGGGGGCTCTGGGGGACAGGGGGTGAATATATAAACAATAATAGAGGCTAATAATAAGGGGGGCTCTGGGGACAAGGGCGTATATATATAAACAATAATAGATTTTTAATTCAAATTACAACATTTTTAAATTTTAAGTAAAACTTTTGTCCAGCGGTTTTGTTGATCCAACGTTATATAAATTTAGTTTCCAAAAATACCAAAAACTCAATTTTTGATTTTATTGAATTATAATAGTTTTGATCTAGCAGTGCAATACACAGGGCCGGATAAAGGGCGATTGGAGCGATTGCGCCCAATCGGACCCCGCGTTACCATCAAAATGAACAAATTTTTTTTTCGAAATTTAAAGCAAATTGCTTTTGACGATAATGGATAAATGATAAATTATTCAAATAATTAAAAATATATTTATTTTAAGTTCGCATTGCTGGATGAAATTTATTAATGTGTTTATTATTATATAATATATACTTTATAATATAGAAAACTGATACCCGTAAAAGTTAATGTCAAATGTATTGAATTTAATCGGGATAGTCCTATATTAGAGAGATTTTGCACTACGCACGTAAACTATTATGCACTACTATATATATATATATATATACTGAATTTGAATTTTATTTAAATATTTAATATATAGAGAGGGCCCCGCAAAAAAAATCCAATCGGGCCCCGCACCTATTCGATCCGGGCCTGCCAATACATACATTTCTGGAGTATAAACAAACAATGGCGAAAGGGGCTGATCGGTTTCCCAATTTATTTTTTCTTTCCGGTATTTTAAATTTTTGAAAACAATACCATGCTAAGTAAAAGTACAAGTATTTTTGATGAGGCGTTGCAGCAGTTACATTTGTATTTTCACATGCTGAAAGATGGGAAGGTATCCAGCTTCCGAGCCATGAAGCCACTACGGACTTCTTTTGTTTTAGCCCAAGAGTCACTTAACCACAAGTGAGAGGAACTAAGTGTCGACATTTTGAATGTTTGAATTAAAATAACAAAATGTTTCAATGATTGAATAATGGATAGGGATCAGCCAGCGTAGAAAACAATGAGTCCTTGATCATACATTGTAACGAAATGTAGCAAGCTGCTAGGAAGGCCGAAGACAAAAGATGGAGAGGACGGCTGCACCTCTCACGGACCACGGAACTCTCCAGCCCCTATTACTAGTACTAATACTATTATTCATTAGCAGCTTCAACATCCCCTTCCAATGGGAACACAAAATTTGTTATTATTTATTTAAACAATTAACAAGGACAAGTTGATTTTCTTTCAAGAGTTAAGAAATATAAAATGATTCCTATTCTGACTTGAAAACGTTTTTGAACTCGTAATAGGCTCGAAACAAATCTATTCAAAAAAGAGGCCAAGTGCGATTTCGAACATACCAACGATTGGTAATTTTTTTTCACCTGCCATTCAAACTAATTGTTTTATTTATTTACATTTACCCAGGGCACATTTCGCCCCTTATAATGTACAAGTTACATACATTCTTACATTTATTATTTACATTGATAATTTACATTCATTTTTATATGTTTAGATATACAATTTTATTTAGTATAATGACAAATACAATCTATTTATATAGGTATATATATATATATATATATATATATATATATATATATATATATATATATATATATATATATATCAGTGGCTGGTGGTGACTTTTCAACAAGGAGATGTTGTCCAAAAAAGTACTCTTCATTTTTTGAAATTTTATTTTAAACTAATTTGAAAGTTTATAATAGGAAAATAAGGACAAGTTTTTATCCGTGACTTTTTTATTTATCAGCCAACGTTTCGTCGACTTTGCCGACTTCTTCAGTCGACAAAACGTTAGCTGATAAATAAAAAAGTCACACATAACAACCTGTCCTTATTTTACTATTATAAACTTTCAAATTAATGGGTTTTTTTTTTTTGCAAATTTCATCTAATACGGCATCATTTTGGTTATATTTCAAATTTAGATTAGATTTTTTAAAAATATATTTTGAAACCATCGCCCCAAACGGATACTGCTTTGTGTGAGTTGGGGTAGGAGTCAGAAATTAAATCTTGTGACATAAACTCCACAGTCCCTGAGATGGAAATCGACCATCTTCCACAATGAATCAGCCTGTCCTATAAGAAAATTTTGAATTTCTCCTAATTCTATTGCTATAAGCAAGTTATGACTTGTCTAAGCACTCTCAGTTATTTCCCATCTTATATATTGAGAGTTCTTAGAAATGGATTAGTCTGGAAATGGTAACTTAACATCTTCATCCACCTCGCTAATTCAATTTTCATCAAAGGTTCACACCCAAAGCTACCTTGCTGAATTTATATTATTTTATAGCAACAAAAATAAATACTCCTTTGGAGATATTTTCGTGAAATTTTCCAATTTTTAAATTGAAAAGTTGTTAATTTGAGAAAAAACTAGCATTTTATAGGCTAAGTGACTGGGACGTCAAAAATTCTAATAAACAATAAATAATAAATCAACTGGTGTAGTCACCACACGACTTTCACATTTTCACTTATTTGAAATCATAGCGCCAATCCTAATTTACACCCCCTTTCTTTATTTCAATCGGATTAAAATTTATACACGACTAATAACTCATGACAATTGATAAATTAAAAAAAAAAATCGTTAGTGCCGTTTTCGAGAAAATCAGAAAAAACCCACAAATCTTTCATCTAAATGTCAACTTCCGGTGTTCCGATTTCAACCAAAAGCTTGTTATACCTACTCCTAGCCTACATCGAGCTTAATTTTCGAATTTCGTAGCTCTGAAACGTATGGTTGCGAAACGCAGGGGAGGGGTTCATACGTAGGTACATAGGTACGCACTGACCAATGGATTTTTTGTCACTTTTTGGCCTCTGGGGACCACAATATCCAGTTTTATGTCCTAAATCCGGTTTCAAACCATTAAGGGCATCGATTCCTTCCACCTAGATGTCACAAAATCAAATTAACTTTTTTCATCTCTGAGATTCAAGCTCTCATTTCATGATACAGAATATAAATGTGAAAGTACAAAGCCATTCAACTTGAACGGTTGGATGATTTTTTTCTAATCAGCTCTTTTTTTTGAAATTGTCTCATTTACTCTGTACTTCTGGGAGGCAAGCGAAGTCGGATGAGCCTAGTATTGAATTCACACAAACATTTACAAATTTTTTCTCTCATTGTTTTGAAAAATGTCTGAAACGCGGAGAAAAATCATTATCAATTATGGTTTATTTTTTTCTGTCTCTATGTCTGGATTCATTTACCCAGTTAAGAGCGAAAATCTGTAAAAAGTTCGTTCTTGACCTAAAATGTTTATATTTATAATGCGGAGAACTGATTAGGTTTTGGGTTTTCTAGTTTTAGAACTTGTGCTTTAAAAATGCTGAAAACATGATTTTTTGAATAATTTTATTAAAATTTTAAGGCGAATGAACAATTTATATTAAAATTTATTACTAAATATTTAATCTCTAGTTTAAAAAAGTTTTTACTTTTTCTTGTTGTTAATTAATAATGTGAGGGTGATCGAATCTTTCATTAGAATCTAATCGAGGAAAATGACTAAAAAGGGCGCGGATACAATAATTTCTCTTTCTTTAGAGCTAAAGCATTTTAAGGATGTCAAATACATGTTCAGAACTGTTTTAGACTAGAAGAGAAAAATTTCTTAATCTTATTATAATTAATTAGCATCTTTGTGTATAATCGGTTTCTCGAAAAGGTCTCGTATGATTTCGATGAAATTGAAAATATAGCATTACTTTAACAAAATCAAGCGCTGATTAGTTTTTGGTATACCTCAGTCCAACAACATTAATACTTTATTCAAGAAGTTTTTTATTTTTTTCTGAATATCTTGAAAATGGCTTAACCAATTTTGACCAAATTTAATATTCTATTTAAGTATATTAAGGTCTTCAAAAAAAGTTATATAAAATTTATAGTAAAATTACATTTTAAAGTACTTTAGACCTTTAGAGTAAGCAATTGCTTTTTTTAAATTCTTTAAAATTTATTTATTTTGTCGGTTTAATATAGCTCATTTAACCTTGTTTAAACTAAGAATGGATTGGCTTTTCTCAGTTAAATACTAAATTCAAGAAGAAAGTTTACAAGTATAATCATAGCAACTGCATGTTATCATATCCGTTGCCTTTGCTGAAGATCTAAAGGAATCGATATAAAATTAAAAATAACCTTCGATTTTCATCTAATACTTGAGAAATAACCATTCTACATTGCATTTTTGACGTTTCGGTTATTATGGGCAACCAGTGCTGAAGACATGCATTATTAACTTTATTTTGAACTCGGTTATAATTCTTCTTCGAAATATTACTTACGAAAAAACTAGAAATATGATTCTAATGAACATATAAAGTCGCTGCTCGACTTACTGCAATGCTTTTATTTTTGTTTCATGCTTTTTACTAAAGTATGCACATTGTTTAGATATTATTGACCAAGGTTGTCTGACAGGGTTGTGATACGATAACGAATACATTGGCACAATCTCTCTGTTGACCAGTGGATTGACTAGAACTCAACAAAATAATGTAAAATCTATTTTTATTACCAACCATAAAATCTCTTGCATGAATAATCCTTAATTAATTAAATCCTGTCCGCTCCGCGTCTCTCTGAATATAAAATAGTCTTGTTATTTAACTTTTAAAATGTTTTCGTTTTAGGGTTTTCCCAGTCGATGCTTTTAAATGTTAGGTTCAGCTACCAAGGCTGGGTATAAAAGTCGTGATAGTTTTAGTAGAAAAGAGACAAAAGTAAGAGGTAAAATAGAAAGCAAGCTATATGTATTATTGTTTTCTATTGATTTTATTTTGATTGTATAACAACTTGAGACAAAAAATTTCACTACATTTATATTTTTATTAAAATAAAAAAATATTCTTGTATACTTCGAATCAAAGACATTTAAAACTATTTCTTCAATTTTTCTAAAACATATTGAGGAATTTTGAGTTTAACCCAAGTCCATTAAAAATAAATTTTATATTTTGCATAATAAAGGTTGCAATGGGTCTATTCCCATTCGCGCATATGCCCTTTTATAAGAGGTCGTTCTAACTGAGAGTGCGAATAAATCTATAATAAAATAATTATTTAATTTACATATATACAAATAAATGAATGAATATATAAAGTATATTTACAAAAACATCGAATCGATCTATTTTCATCATAATAATAATCGGAATTGGAAATAAATATTATACTAAAAAGAAATAATTTGCTGCCGAGCAGAGGGCATCCAGCCATTATTCTTATATGAGATTTTCGTGCGTGCCTTCGGCACGCCCTCGAAGCTCGGCCCTCCGGGCTGGTGCCCTGGCGGGCGGCGTCTCGGTCCAAATATTTTATTCCTCTTAAAAAACCACACTCCAAATGTATACCTGTAAACTCCCGAAAATACATAGTCTCTTAAAAGTTACGCCTCATTTTCGTCCTGACACAGCTACAGAAATGAGGCTCTAGATATGAATCTGGAAGTATTTTTTTTTCTATAATCTACAGCATTGTGGTATTTTTGTGTGGAAATAGATTTATTTAAATAGGTGGGATCGTGTGAGGAGGAGAATTATATTATATCATTTTTTTTAAATTTGGGATCGATAATTTATATAAGGCTTCAAATATTTAAAAGAGATAAGATGTTGTTTGTATGAGAGGCTGCTCCAGTATTGCCATGAGAAACTCGGGCATGCGTTATTGAGTCGTTTAATTTTGTAAAAATCAAAAAAATAAGAATAACAAAATTTAGATTTTTAATAAATTATAAACAAGTGGCAAATTATTAAAAAATAAACAAATAATATATAAAATATAAATCAAATAAGATTTGATTAATTTCTTCTTCTGTGAGCAAAGAAAAGCAAATTGAATATTTAATTTTTGAGTGGTGAGGGGGAGGGGGAGGAAAATTATCAATATATTTAATGTTTCTTAATTTAAAATCAATTGGAGTCTTTCATTTCAAAATTCGAGTTAAAATTACAATTTTATTTCAAATTTGCCGCAAATATACCGACGGCATCAGCGCTCCCTGTCGGTAACATTACGTGAGCGTTGCTGTAAATTAATCTGGACTATTATATATAATATATATATATATATTATATGCGCATTAATTCCAACAACATCTAAATCTGGGCTCCAGGGAAGAAATTGAATGATTTTTTCTCCTTCTTTAATACTATTCGTCGTCTCAAAATTGATGCCTGATGATCATTTATTTATGACAAATTGAATAATTTCGGCCTCACATTGGGGATACAACTCTAGAAGAAAGAAACAAGAAAAAGACGAGATTGGCCTTCTATACCTATATCTACTGGCCTCCGGTTGTAGCACACGTAATTATCTTATCAACAAGCATGTGCAAAAGGCCAGAATGGACCTCATGTTCTATATAAACCATCAATAGATAAATAATCTTCATAATTTAAAAAATCTCTAATAAATATTATTTTTATTTTATTCAATCATATATTTTCAAATCACTTCTAAACAAATAAGATCGAAATAATAAATTATAAATTTTAAAAATGAAAAATGGCCTTTTCATTCCACACTTACTAATTCTCTGATTACACCCCCATCTCCCACGAAACCTTCACAAATTCACTTTAAGGTAATTCAAAAAAATTCCGCCGTATTTTGTTTAACGCACATTATTTTTAGTTACAAACTAATAGAAAAATACAATAATTACAAGTATTATAATTAAATTGAAAGTTTATTATTTATTTAAATTTAAGGACGCGGCGACTACGAAGGTCATTAGCGTAAATTGAAAGTAAATTTATTTATTTGAGTTGTGTTTGAGAAAGAAGCAGATCCCGGGTTCGAGGCCCGGCTGATCCTTTTGTCTATAATAAAAATAATCTTTTCGTCTTTGCCTAAATTGAACTTTGTATTAAAAATAAATGTTTCTAGTTGTTTTTTAGAAATTGACAAAAAATAATTAAAAATATCTATATATATATAAAATTAAGGTTTTGTCTATACATTGCTCCAAATCATGCCAAATTTTGGTTGCACACGTTTCAAGCAAATTTATGAACGAAAACACCGTCAACAAAATTCCTGTCTGTATGTCTGTCTGTATGTTTCCAAAAAGTTGCTCACGATTCACGTAAAAACGGCTGAAGGGATTAATATGAAATTTCATATTTACATCAGATATCTTACTTACGTTTTTAGCTATATAACGTTTTGATATTTTTACCCCAGAAGGGGTTTGGGGGGGGGGGGGGGGGGCGCACGAATGAAAATTATCAAATAACTCCTAAACTATTAACCCTACAGCAAATTTTATTATGAGCAAAGTTGTAGGGGATGTGATTTCTGACAACTTTTGTTTAAAAAATTCTCCCAAAAAAAGGGGGAGGGTCAAAATATGAAAATTCTTGCGGGGAGGGGGGTTCAGGTGAGGGTTCAGAGGCGTAGTGGGGTGGTGCGGGGGCTGGGGTGGCACGGGTGCATGGTGCGGGGGGTGAGATGTGCTGGGTGGGGTTCGTGGGGTGTGGTGGGCGGGAGTGGAGTATAATGGTGTGGTTCGTGGGTTGGGGGTCCAGGGTCGTGCCCCTGGCTAGCAAGAGGGCCGCCGAAGGCGGGCCTTGCAGCTAGTTGTAAATAAAACGGTGCTTCCAATTGATTTGAAAGAAATTCTTACTGTAATACCATATGTATCTTAGGCAAATAACTATCGAAAGTTTTAAATTGTATAGCCCTGAGATTAAACGTTTTTGACTGACTTTAATTAAAACAATTACATAGTTTTTTTTTAATTCAAAACTTAAATGGGGAAAGGGTCCCAAAATATGTTTTCAGAGTTTTTCAAGATCTTTTAAACCAGAATAGATATCGATATGGTTTTAGTTTAGAATGGTGAAGTATTAAAATATAAAAAACATATTTGAGTATTTTGCTCTATTTGCCTCTGAAAGTGAGATAAGGGTATTTTGGTGTACATTTTTTGAAATTTTCAAAGTGCTCTATAGTTTGGGCTTTTTAAAATTTAGCATTCAATTTTGGTATTTAGGTTTATCGTTGAATGATCTCAAAAGCATTTTTTATTTTTTCAAAATTTGACCCTTGAACAGAAAAATGGGTGATTTTTGATTTTGTGTTCTTAAACACTAAAAGACTTCGTATCTCCTATGTTTTTTAAGTTCGTATTTGGGATATAGGTAGGTATCTTTTTCAAATGACTAAAAAACAGTTTTTTTAATTCTACCACAGACGAGAGGAGAAGGTTGGTGGTGTGGTGAATGATTGAAGAAGAGGAGGATAGAGTAGGGGAGGGGGTGGAGATAGGTTTGATGGGGTGAAAAGTGATTGGAGACGAGGGGGTCAGGAGGGATAGGTTCGGCCAGCAAGAGGCCCGCCACGCTACATTTTGAAGTTTTTGTAAAGTTTTTAAAACGAAGATGTTTTTTCCGTATTTTTTTTTTACATCTAGCGTATTGAACTTTTTATTAGTAATCCTCTTCAATCTAAATGACATTTTCAAAAAAAAAAAATCATTACTTGTTAGTTTTGACCTTTATTTCGCAGTTTATGTAAGTTGGGGGCATGGTTTTTTTTAAGTAATATCTTATTCACCAGATATTATAAAAGTGTCTACTTAGCAGTTTGTTTTTTTTTATTTTTTTTACAATTAACAGTTAGGTATTGGACGGAAAGTCGGAAAATTTCAAAAAAAAATTTTTTTAACTCTGATAACTCTAAAACTATAATGATTTATGACCCTTGGTTCACAAAATTTATTGAAAATTAGCTATAGTATTTTATAAGGAATCTATCGAATTACCAATAACCCTGTATATGTATGTTTATATTTTATTTATATGTATATGTTTATTTGCATCAAACAGAGGACAACTTCATTGATTTATCTTAATGAATCAACAACACTGCTATACTCGGCATAATAGTTCTATTTTTTTGAATCAGCTCTTAATCTTTATGCACTAGCACTACATGTGCAATTTCCTGATATTCACTCTATTTATTGAGCTAGAGAGCAGTCACACGAATTTCGAGATTTTTTTGACCCCCCCCCCCCTCCTCTGTGTCACATTATGTCACATTTTCATTGAGCCCCCTTGTATTGTGACGTCACACTATCACTTTTATACCGTATAATTTGATAATTGTGTAACTTTTTGCTTTTTGTTGCAATCATAATAAAATATTTGCAAGCAGAAAACAAATATCTCAGGGAATGAACCCTTAATTTTAAGAAAAAGAGTTTATTTATTAAAAAAAAATCAAATTTTTTTTTGGTTGATACCGAAACACCGTAAGTGGACATACAGTTATTATTCGTGTATTGATTTTAATCCAATTGAAATAAAGGAAGAGAGTGTAAATTAGGAGTGTCGTAAAATAAATATTTTGATCATTCATATATCGTCTTCGGTAAGTCGGAGAGACTTGAAATTTGAAACTTAAGCTATTTAGAGGCAAACAGTTACCGAGCATCGCTCTGCGATCCAGGCACTAGTAATTAACAGACATTTTGATAAAACACTTAATATCTCGAAAAATATTATTATTTCGATATTCACTCATTATCCATTATGGTAAAGTAAAAATGTGTACATGGAAAATATTATATTATATTTTTAAAATACCTATATTCAGTTCATTTGATTTTTCTTTTATACTGAAAATAAATGTATTCTAAAAATAAATTATAAGTATAAGTAGTTTGGGGTTTGAATAGGGTAATGGATGTAACGAAACTGGCACCGATTGATCTATTGCTTGTATATATAAAGCGCGTGTACCCCCGTCTGACATTGCCATCCACCTTGGTGGCTTGAATGAGATCGTCGAGGAACCGGAAGGAAACGGGTGTGGCCAGTTCTCGGCCGATGCCAAGGCTGGCTGCTCCGGTTGTTCCCTCAGGCCGACCTTTTCCTCTTCACCTTCAGTGGTCCAGCCATGAGGAGAAAGTCCCCGCACGAGAGGTTCTCTTCAGTTGCGTTGTGCTCGTGTCTTGCCAAATATCCAGAAGTATCTAATACGCATAAGGATATGGATGCGAGGAGGTTTGTTTTCGGAGGTCAGCATCTGAAAGGTCTTCGGGCCTGGCTGGCCAAACGCACCTTCTTAATTTACGGAAGTTTTGACAGACCTTCAAAACCAGCATAACAAGCGAAAAAATTCACCAAGTCAATTTTCTAATAAACTTCTTTTGAAAAGGGCCAGATCGAAAGAATATTAAGCTGTGTGGCCATCCACATGACTCTACCATACAGCTGGGTCCTCTTCTATTTTTAATATTGAATTTAAAATAATTTATAATTATTTACGAAAGAACCCTCCTCCGCCTCTTAATTTTGGGTAAATAAATTCTAACTATTTTAATTATTTAATAATGTGTGGATGAGCGATTTTTTCATTAGAATCTTATAATGGAAAATCAGTTAAAAAAACACGGATACAATGATCTCCTTTCTTAAGAGCTAAGGCATTGCAAGAATGCCAAATATAAAACAAAATTATAGTCTAGAAAAAAAGTCAAAAAGTTTTGTATATAAGTTTTTAGATGCCCCATTTACGATTGAGTTCTCATCTTATAATAAAATACTCAATAGTATCATATAAATGAATCCTTTAAAATCCTTAGTTTTCATTTTGAATGACATTCTTCTAAGACATTGTATTATTTAATAATAGAATTATTTCTTCGATACTACTAATATAATAATTGTTTTCGGAGTACTGAGCCCCTGGAGCGAGCCTATGTGGCCAGTCCCAGTGCTGTGGTCGTATATTTATGGTATATAGGAAAAGGCATATTAAATTTGAATATCTGAAAAGATTAATTTATTTCAAAACTGTAGACGTTACCAGTAATTTTTAGTCAATTTATAATAATCAGAAAAATAATCCTTAAAATTCAATATATGAGATTTCCCTACCGAATGTCTTGAGAGAAGCTTCTCTCGATACCTAAGAAAGAAAGCTATCTTATTTAATCAATTTCAATTAATAGTAAATTCACAACACCTTTTGTGCATTTTACATGATAAAATAATAAATATTTCCAATTAAATACTAATAATATGAAAATAGCTTTCCTCTGTCCTCTTAGTCTTGGACCGCTGATTACCAAACCTAGCATTTTGATTAAGAATTTTGTACTTTAAAAGAAATTGTATTAAAAGATTCAATTTCTTCTCTCCGGGAGCGAATCAACTAGAAATGGCAAAAAGTTTTATTTTTTTCTCATTAGATATTTATTCAAATCTATTGAAATTTTATATCTGTGTGTTATTTTTATTTATCTTTTATATCAAATAATTATTATTAAGAAATTTGATTTTTAAAGGGTAGTTTATTTGAAGACCAATTTGAAAAAACGCTAATATCTCCGTTGAATTTTTTTTTTAAATATGAAATTAATAGATATTATAAAACAATTAATTTTAATAATTTAGTTCAATTTTGAACGAAATTGATTAAGTACTTTTTGAGAAAATGGTCAAAAACCATCTGAACAGTCTAAAAAACAATGTTTTTTGAAAGCACGAGATGCTTTTGAAAAAAGCTAAAAAAGTCATATGAAACGAAATATTGACTTGTGACATGGAAGTGGATTTTAAAATGTTTCTAAAACGGCCTTCCATAGACTGTTTTCGTGGTTTTTGACGATTTTCTCAAAAAGTACTGAATCGATTTCGTTCAAAATTTAATTAAATTATTAATAATTAATTGTTTTATAATATCTAATAATTTCATATTTTAAAAAATTTCAACTGAGTTATAGTCAATGCTTAAGCCAATTTGGTCATACTCATGTCAGATATGGGGAACTACCAGCGAATCTAGTATAAGTAAAATTCAAAGAGTACAATCCAAAATGCTATATTACAAATGCAAATTCGCACAGTGACATACATTCTCGTCCCTTCAGATAGAGATGTGATTCTTCGATCATTCATCAAACATACAAAAAAACTTGAAAATAATTCACACACATTCCATTACTCTCTTAGACAACAGTGAGGTCTCCAGAAGACTTAAGAAAAACCATATTCTCGACACTGAAAACTTTGAAAAACTGGAAAATGAAATTCAAATACGGAAGTCATCAAGGGACAACCCTCCCTTCAAGTGACGTGTGTATGAGTGTGTGTATGTTTAAACTACTTTCAGCAAATTTACTTAAACCTTAAATATAGAGCTGATTGTAAATAGAAAAAAAATAATAATAAAAAAAAACATCCTACAAAAAATTCAACCCTTAACAAAAACAATGATTCGATTCAAATTTTAATATGATTTTTGATTTAGGGGAAAATGAATAGGTACATAAAATTTGTAAATTTCAAGTTTGTAATTTATTTAGTTTACCAGATACAGTGTTTTGACTGATAGATATAGCAAATCTAATAAAATTCGTTTGAATTCTAAAAACTCATCCAGAATATTTTAAAAGTTTACTTTAACCTTTCTTAATTTTATTCGAGTTTATACGAATAGATCTAGTTATATACCTAAATTAATATAGATATAGTTATTTTAATAAATTATATCATTGCAATTTTTTTTTAATTTTATTTTTTTAATGTTCATTATCAATCATGCAGAAAGTATTTTAGAATCTGGTTTAACAAAAAATACCAATTAATATTAGATATCGTGTCTATAACAGTACTTTTGAGAATGAGAAGGACTATTATTTGTGGTAAAAATTGAGTCCTCAATTGATCCAAGACATTTTATCATGTGATGATAGTTGAGGGCCTTGATTATTAGTATAAGTGAATTATTGGAAGTCCATCTCGGATGAGAGTCACTTTTTTAATATTTAGCTGAAATATACCATAGCTTTTATAATTGTAGAGCAATTTTTTGACAAAAATATATTTTATGTGCTCACCATGTCATAATAAGAGTCCCAGATTAATTAGTCTGTCTGTTTGTTTGTCTAACTCAAAAACAGTATATCTCAGGGATCTGAAATTTAAAACTTAATTTAGTAATCTACTTGAAATATTAAGATTTTTGTTCAAATTGTCCAAATTTAAGTACCTACCTCTTTACTTTTGACATTCTTAGGTTTTGAGTCATTTTCTTATACAGCTAAAAACTATTATTTTTTTAATTTTCAGTATTTATAAAAAATCAGTTCATATTTTTTTGTTTATAAGAATAGGATATCCAGAAACACTAGGTACTTACTTTCTGGGGGATTTGAATTTTTTTTTAATTTTGAGAATTTATCATATCATAAAGTACATGTTTTTGTTGTATAATATATAGATTTAATAAAAATTGAATCGATATGTCTCTTTACTAGGCGTTTTTAGGTTTCTTTTTCAGTTTTCTATCTTCTGAAAAACGGTTTGAATGTTTTTCTAAATTTTTATTTAAACAATAAAATATAAGTTATATGTATATATAAAATGGTCTTGTGAACTTCTCATGAGATTATTTTCAAGTCTTTCTGTTGCTCAGAATATTATTATAAAAATTATTTTAAAGAAACATACAAGATTTGGAACTCTGGCATTATATGATAAATTTGAGACCGCTATTCCTATTGAATACCTGTATTGTGTATTCACTTATATAAAATAAATTGTACAAATTACAACTTATGGTACATCTTTATCCTACGCGTATCTCTAATAGGACAAGTATAATTTCGCCGAGGTTTAAAACTGAATTCTACTCGAGACATGGTCAGATTGTTGGCCTGAGAAGGCAATTTTCAAAAAAAAAAAAAAACACCCACCAAGGGGGGGGGGGGGGGAATCAAAAAATTAAAATTCTAGCGCTTTGAAGCAAATTCAACAAAAATTTGTATACATAATCTGTAGACCCCCAGAAGTCTAGAAATGCAAAAACTTGCCACCCAAAATTCGAAATGGGCAGGGGTAGGGGGGGGGTGAAAAAATTTAAAATTCTGGACCTTTGAACTAAATTCAAGCAAATTTTATAGACTATCAAAACAAAGTACATACTCAAATGGAAAAAGAATTAATCCTCTACCCGGTTTGGTGATCAGAGTTAGGGAAGAGAAGAGAGTCCAGGGGGAATGTTTAGGTTGTATATATAATATTGTCCACATCTCTCGAATCTTCAAGTAAAGCTTTTATTAACACTATCTGTATTTATCAAAAATCACATTTTTATATTTGTCTATATTTTTTTTAAATTTTATATCCGTTAGAAATGTTATATAAGTTTGTTTGAAAAAGGTTAGAAACCTAAAGGCCACGAGTTCAGATCCCGGACATTGCTTTTTGTTTTGTTTTTTAATCTGCCTCTTTCAAAAATAAAATGCAAAGAAATATTTTTTATTTTATTTTATATTGGTTCGTATTAAATAAATAGTGAGAAAACAGGTCTGAAGCCCGGCTTGTTTCCAAGAGATCTGCAGCCTCCCACACCACAAATGGATCACCGTCAGGGTGTGTCCTTTTAAAGGAATATTTTTTTTTCGAGTCCCTACTTTAAAAAATTTAAAACATTTAAAAACAAGTCCCTGCATAGAAACATCATTGAAGCCTGATTCTCAAAGGTCGCTTAGTTAATTATAAGTTGTTCCAATAAAATTAAAAAGCTATTTTTGCCAAGAGCGGTAGAGTTATTGAATCCATAAGAATAAATAAATAATACCTTTGACTATGGTGACCACCCGTCCTACTTTGGGAAGACATGTCCTACAATTAAACCTTTTGTCCTAAGTCCTATCGCCTAACGAAAAAGACCTACTTTCTCAGATAACTACTTTGCTATTGGCGTTTCGGTCGCGCGACCGGCATGCTTCTGTTTTTTAAAATTTATACACATTATTTTTTCGTTTATTCCAATTAACCCTTTGCACTCGTATATATATTCGATAATGCTACCAATCAACTCAGAATTTTTTCATATTCGATCAAATAGAAAATATTTTTATGCGAATATATTATAATTTAACTTGCCGGCTTAGTAGAAAAAATTAGCAAAATAAACTGCATCTCATCCTCCCTTGAAAAGTGAAAAATTTATATAATATGTGTATATGCATTTTGATTTTTCAAAATTTTTAAAAAAATAAATAAAACTTATTTCTAAATTGGAAGGAACACATAGGACACACAGAAATACTAAAAGCTAAAATAATGCTGTACTACATAAAATATGAGGCTTCAGTATGTTTTTTATACCAGCCTTTTTGATATGAAAACACAATTTTATATTACAATAGCGATAAAATATATAAAAAAAAAACTGTGAAATACTGAAATAATAAAAATGATACAAGTTATGTAGAAAAAAATTACATTTTATAGTTTTGCATTGTATGATATCGTTCAAAACATTCCCCAATATGTAATCCTAGTTTAAGAGTACATGTATTACAGGTATATTTTGTTTCATGTCTCCCCATTTATAATTACCATTTTATAATTGGTAAGAACAAAATTAACCCGTATGCAAATAAATACATTTTCGAAATATGTTTTTTATATATTTTTTGAAAATATATTAAAAATATAAAATTTTTGTGTTAAATTTATATAAAATTTATACTAGAGCGACATAAAAATAGTTTATATTTTAAGAATATATAGAAAACATAAACTTTATATAAATCTAACACAAAAATCTTATATCTTTAATATATTTTCAAAAATATATAAAAAACATATTTCGAAAATCTATTTATTTCCATACGGGAAGAACAATATTTAAAATAAATATTTTTTCATATTTTATATTATTAATAAATACGAATTTAAAAATAAAAATTAAAAGTCTAATTTTCCTTTTTTGTAATAAATAAAATAGATGTGTTATAATTTATACCATTGATTAAATTACACCAATTCAATTAATTTAGTATAGGTAGTCATTAATAATAACAATAAACTTTTTTTTTCATATTTTTACATTAAATTATGTACACAATTGCAACAAAGAGTAGTATTTAAAACAACAAGCCTAGTATATCCTATATCAATTTGAAATTATTTACTTATCAATTTTTAGTGTTTTGTGCTTTTTTACTATCGATTATTATTGTTGTAAGCTGGGTTGTCAAATGTCCTACTGGGATGCGTTATAAAACTTCAAATGTCCTACTTTGACTATGTCAATATCTGGTCAAACTACCTTTAACGAATATTTCTTTATATATTTTATTTTATTATTTTTTAAGGCATTGCATTTGTCTTCGGCCCTGGTAAATTTAATATGTGTCACCTGTCTCCTGGCCGTGGAAAGTTAGATAAATACTGCTCTAGTAAGTAACGAAATAATTTAATGTGAAATACATACATGATGCCTCATAATAATGGAGTTTCGGTTTTTCTAGGGGGGGGCAATGAGTTTTGTAGTGGGCACTGCCCCATTGACCCCCCCTAACTAAGCCCATGAACATATTCACTATTTGTACTCTATGGTCGGGGTGAAGTGAATTTACTAAGAATTTCGTGCTACGATTTTGCTCTATACTGAGATATTTAAAAATCTGGGCTTCCATAGTAGATCATTACTATCCGCTATTTCAGGCATCCCTGGAAGTTTAGGGAACCAAACGACCTTCGAGGCAGGCAGGCTGCCGAGATTACCGGGTAAATTGAGTGGTTCAAAAGTTACAGTTATAAATTAGTTGACTCCACAGTGTTAACTTATATGACAGATTTGTTGCAAATTTTAGCCTTTACTTAAATTTTTCTACTGGAAATTTCGAAGTTCAACGATTCAAGTTAATTTTATACAAATAAAAATTTACCTGTTGCCTATAAAGTAAATTTTGGTTTCGATTAATTAAACCCCTTTAAACAGATAAATCGGATTAAAACATATATATATATATATATATATATCAGTGGCGTGCGGTCCATGGATGCTGTGGATGCGACGCATTCCCCAAATTCCAAAATATCAAGAATAATTTCATCCCTTTAATATTTTAAAATTTTAAAATAAATACTAAACAACTAATTCACATAAAATTTAAAATTTATGGAACTTTTTAACGTTAGCAAATTTATTCCGGATTTCCGGCATTAGCCGTTGGAATAAATAAAATAAAAATAAAATAAAAAATATCCATTTTTTAAATGAAAATGATGAGACAGTTACACCAAAAAGGTGCAACCCCTAAAGGCCTGGATTGGCCCCTCCACGTGAAAAAAGAAGAAATAATTTTATGGGCTGGGCGGGGGTCGAATGTATCTGTGGATACGGGTCTTAAAAACCTGAAGGTTATAAGTCGCGGGAAAGATGGTGGCAGGGAGCGAGTTCCAGTCTCTGGAGGTCATAGGGATAAAAGAGTTGGCGAAAGCGCTTGTTAGATTTTTATCCAATTTGACAGCGAAGGGGTGCTGAGCGTTCGAAAACCGCGTGTTTCTCGCAAAGGGGGCTTTAGGGAGGATAATTGATTTCAGCTCGACTGAACAGACACCGTGATAGTATCTGTAGTACAGTGAAAGGGCAGAAACGGTTCTTCGGTGAGGCAGGGAGTCGAGTGAGTTGGTATTGGAAAGAATTTGTGGAATTTAAATATCTATATTTAAAAGAAAAAAATAGTTATTGATTGTATAACAAATATGTGACCAGATTAAAAATATAAATATTTATGAAAATTTATTTTTCTCTAAAAATTTTTAAAAACATTCTAAAAACAATCCATATCTGACCTTTTATTAATGGAATTTTTGTTATTTAAAATTTCGATCATTTTGAAAATTAATCTTTTTTCCAAGTTATATTCTTTATCTAAAATTTTGGGATTAGAAAAGTCAAAATTGTGTTGAAGGTTAGTAGAATGGTTAGCTAGCATTGTGAATTCGGAATTTTTCATTCTAATTGAATACTCATGCTGCTCGTAAATCCGAGATTTGAAGTATTGTTTAGTCTGTCCTATATATGTTCCGTCACAATTTAAGGAATCAATTTTATAAACTAAATTATTTTGATTCAAAAGAGGATCTTTGTCTTTTAATTTTGAAAATAGGAATGATAATGAATTATTAGGTTTGAAGGTGGCATGAATATTATGAACAAATACTATTTTTTTAATGCATTCGGATAACCCTTTTATATATGGGAAAGAGGTGTATCTTAAATTTTCTTTATCAATGTTATTATTATTTTGATTAGAGTTCATTAAACGTTTTTTTATTAGAGAGTTGACAAAGGATTCTTTATAACTATTATTAATGACTATAGTAGATATATCCTTACCTATATATATTTCAACGAACTGCTCCAGGCGTGCCTTCGGCACGCCCTCGGCACGCCCTCTACAGCTCGGCCCTCCGGGCAGGTGGTCCTGGCGGACGGCGTCTCGGCATGTGATTATTAGGTCTGTAATATATGTTTGTAATATTTTGCCCCCTCTTTTGCCCCCCACGCACTCATTTTGACTATTTATTTTTACAGCATACATTTTATATAGTCTTAAAAACTAACATTACAAAATTTGATCTATATCGGAGAGAGTATTAATTTTTTGCCCCCACTCACATTTTGGGAGGTTGAAATTATTTTTTAGATATTTGCAAATAAATAACTCTCAGTTTTCTAAAGAGTAAATGTACAAAAAAGCTAAAAATTTCTATATTTTGCCCCCCCCCCTTTCGCCCCCATACAGTCAATTTTAAAAGTTGATTTTTACAGGAATAGTTTCTTAAAGTAATAAAGAATAATTCTACAAAATTTGTTCAAGATCGGAGAGAGTTTTAATTTTTGTCCCCACTCAGATTTTGGATAGTTGAGGGGGGGGAGCGGATTACAAAAAATCTTGAAATTATTTTTTAGATATTTGCAAATAAATAATCCACAATTTTCTAAAGAGTAAATGTACTAAAAAGCTAAAAATTTCTATAATTCCCCCCCCCCTTCGCCCCCATACAGTCAATTTTGATAGTTGATTTTTACAGGAATGGTTTCTTAAAGTATTAAAGAATAACTCTACAAAATTTGATCAAGATAGGAGAGAGTTTAATTTTTGCCCCCACTCACATTTTGGATAGTTGGGAGTCGAATTTCAAAAAATCCTGAAATTACTTTTTAGATATTTTTATTTAGAATTTTATTAAGTAAAAATCAAGTAGATATCTTATCGTTCTTAATTGAAAATCGCATAATTAGTGTAAACACATTGCAAAGATATTTTGCCCCTTTTGACCCCTTTAGGGGTCGAATTTCAAAAAATCCTGAAATCACTTTTTAGGTATTTTAATTTAGTATTTTTATAAGTAAAAAGCAAGTAGATATTTTATTGTGCTTAAGAGATATCGCATAATCAGTGAAAACACACTTTGCCCCCTTTGACCCCCTTAGGGGTCGAATTTCGAAAAATCCTTTATTAGTGAGCCCCTATGTCATAGATGTAATATCCTCTCCAAATTTCATGTTTCTATGTTCTGGCTGTTTTGATGATGAGTGAGTGAGTATATCGGGCAAAAGAATTTTATATATATAGATAGATAGATGTTAACATGTTTCTGTGTAATTTTAAAATTCCGACAGAGGGCCTAAAAGGTGAGCTTTTTTGCTATCTTTTTTAAATTTGGTATTTATTTTTAATTGTAAATTCATTAATAATAATAAATTAAAATAAGAAAGAATTAAATTATTTCTATTTATTAACTAGCTTCAAGGCCCGCCTTCGGCGGGCCTTTTGCTAGCCAGGCGGCTTCGCCCCCTGGACCCCCACGTGGCTGTTTTATTGATGTTTTATACACGTGTAAAGAGCACTTTCATATATCAACTCTTGTGAATTATTTGTAATAGATTGATGAAGAGGACAAAGTATATCTCTTTATGAATGAATTTAAAAAATTTATTTTTCCAGCAAAAGACAATATTTTATTGTCCCCTTCTGCTACTCAATTATTCGGAAAAAAGAACCTTTCAACTTAAATTAAAATAAAGTTTTTGTCTTGTAAAAATTCAATAAATAAGGTAAAAATCGTCATTTGGGGAGAAATATCCTATTAAAAAATTAAAAATAATAAACTTTTAAAGTTTATTATTAGATTATAGAAAATTCAGGTTTAATTAGGCTCAAAATAGGTTTTTAATAATTTCAATAGGCTGAAATTTGCTAGATTTCAAAACAATATAAAAATGGGTTTTCAAATGATTTTGATTTCTTTAAAGAATTCTACGGGCTAATTGAATTTTTGGTTTTAATCTTTAAAATATATTTTTATAGAAATTCCAAAAGCTAATGAATTCCTTTCAGTTACTTTAGTTAGTATAGTTTCAATAATCCTTTATAATTAACTTTGAAATAAATAAATAATATTGAAATGAATGAATGAGCTCGAATACAAAAGCCAAAAAGGCTTAGTTCTTTTTGAAATGGCTGAGGCCTTAGCAATACGTAACCAATCAGCGTGTCAC